>CM050163.1:389157163-389394663 GCA_027410445.1 Discoglossus pictus
AGAGGGCCCCCACACTGTCATAGCCCCCTGTGTTTTGCACCTGCTGCACCAGCAGTATAACTTGAAGTTCTGATGTTTTTAGTTAGTAAATTCATTATTTGTATTATTATAAAATGTAAAAGTTATTTGTCTTGTCTGTATTTAATGTCAACTTACATGAACCCCTAATATATAAACACAGCAGATCTAGTTACTTGTTAGCACCTTGGACAGTTCCAGAGCTTCTTGTACAGTGCGGTCTACAGACAGAGACACTGTGGGCCTCAGAGCACAATAATACACAGCTGAGTCAGTCACACCGACACCAGAAATATGTAGATATGTTGATGTGGTCTTTTTGTCCAATTTTGATTAATAATTTGTCCCTTTTTCCACCTCCTCTTTACTGTACTGATGTCTTGAAAGGATAAAGTGAGGTCTCTTCCCAGGATTTTGCACATATCAGTGGAGATCTGGATCACTGTCTGATGTGTTTCTATCATTATACGTTGTTACATAGTTACATAGTTACATAGTATTTAAGGTTGAAAAAAGACTTTCAGTCCATCAAGTTCAACCCTTCAAGATCTCCTCTGATCTGCAATATGCGGACTAACTATTAATTCATTAGTTGTTAATTAATTATTAATCAATTATTTAATGTTTTGTTTTTTTGTTTTTTTTATTATTATTAATTAGTCCAGAGGAAGGCAAATAGAAAAAAAAAAAAAAACAAGCGAGACTTAGCCAATTGTCTCAAGGGGAAATGTTAAAAATTTGGAACATTACTGTCTCTCTAATTATCCATGATAACCCTGAATACCCTTTTTAATTAGAAATAAATCTAGTCCCCTTTTAAAGTTATCTATCGAATCCGCTGTCACCACCTCCTCTGGTAGAGAATTCCACAGATTAATCACCCTTACTGTGAAGAACCCTTTTCTTTCTTTGAGGTGGAATCTTTTTACTTCTAACCTCAAGGGATGTCCTCTTGTCAGTTGAAAACCTCTTGGCACAAAAAGCTCACAGAAGTGAGGCTCACTGGTCTATAATTCCCCGGATTTGCTCTTGCTCCCTTTTTAAATATAGGTATCACATGTTGAGTGAATCTTGAAAAATTAAATATAATGGTTTGGCTATTACAGAACCCAGTTCCCTTAGTACCCTTGGATGTATTCCATCAGGACCCAGGGCTTTATTTACATTTATTTTTTCCAACCTCTTTTGGATTACTTCCTGTGTTAACCAATTATTTGGCAAAGTTATTTGTTATGTGACATGTTATAAATACCTCAGTAACAAATACAAACATGTTCAACAAACTATTTTCCATTGTAACTACTGTGTGTTATGTGTATTATTTTTAGCATTTTCCTTATTACTTATATTTCAAATGCAGAATAATAGATTTTAATAGCAGATACAAAATAATTGATCCCTTCAGTATGTTTATACTATCTACTTAAAATGTTTAAAACTTAATTAATGATTAGGATATTTATTTAGGGTATTTGTCTCTCTTGTCACTCAACTTTCCCACTCATCTACCAGAATCTTATAATCACAAACCAAATCAAGACCTTTTCTTCATCTATTTATTTATTTTTCCATTTTTTTTAAGGACACTCATCTTTTAAACTTTATTAAATGACTTAATATATTTGAAGGTTTTTATAATATCGCCATTTCTCTTATGTATATATTGGTTTGAATATACACTAAAATAGTTTTCAAGTAATTGCGGAAAATAAGGGAACAGAAATAGCCTATGGATGGGTAGTTACTCTTAAAGAGCTGTTAGCATATAATGTCCCATATTCAAATCACATTAAATCTCAGCCCATGAGTAAGCCCTAGGAATGGCGAAACGGGACCGTCGGGACTATCTCTACAGAAGCGCAAGTACTCTGGTTATGTTGATTTTGATATTAAGGGAGTATTATTTATTATGGTGAACTATGGTATATATTTTTTGACTCCTTTTGACTACTTTGAATTGCTAGTCTGCTTTAATTACATATAGTAGTCTAAGGCAATAAGGAGTGTAGTATTGAACAACTTTTACAGAAGTTATTCTAGGTACTCCTCATATACTCCTCACATATAATAATATAACAACTAATTATAAAACTTTTTTTGATAACCATAAGAGTACTAAGGGTGCGCTTTTTTCTAGATTCGTTTTAAATTTAAACTTTTTTTGAGCTAATATATAAACACATTTTTATATCCTCCCAAGGAGTAGCAAACTAATTTTGCCATATGAGCGAAGATTTAATGTGATATGAATATGGGACATTATATGCTAATAGCTCTTTAAGAGTAACTACCCATCCATAGGCTATTTCTGTTCCCTTATTTTCCACAATTACTTGAATATTATAATAAGGTGTTAAGCACCAGGGAACTATTGCACAGTGGTATATTGAGTTAATACACTAAAATTGTGCCATTCAATGAGTTTTATCTTAACTAAATTATAATGATGTTTTGCAAATAACTATTACTCTAGATACTCTGCACCTTAACCACCTCTTAAAATTATTTACTAGAAAGAACAATGTTTATTACTTGTTTTTAGTCCAAATATATCCAGCATTCTCACAAGATATCTAGTCACTTGGTATCAGTATGTTTAAAGATGTATTGATTAATGGATTGGGGGCCATCTTGGATGGTTGTTGGATTCCAGTGCTCTGATACCACCCTGTTTTCCCAAATCATTTCTGTGTTTTTTGACTACTTATGGTCACAACTAAGCAGTCTGGATACAGCTGATGCAGCAGAACATGGTAGAACTATAATAGATGAACAGAGAGATTGGTAAACCATTTGCTTTAGCCCATGTTGATAAGCATAGCTTTCTATACCTGGAAGGCAAGAGTAATAAATTTCCCAGCTTAAGAGTTTACATCACCATCCAGTGGCCCAGTTCTAAAGTTTCATGCTTCAAGATCGGGAAAGAAGTGTGACATGGTTGAATATTGTCACCGTATTTATTCAACTTATATGCAGAATACATCTTGCTTAAGGTCGGCCCAGCCATCATCAGAGATCAAGAACACTAAAATGATGAGTATACACAGTGAGCACATCTGTGATCGTCAATAGGAAACCCTATGGTTGTTTACCTTGAGTCATGCACAGGGCCTAGAGAATCTGTTACTGACTCTCTCTCAAGTGAAGCGTATATGATGTATAGTTGGGCATAAATTATGTGTGTTATTCCAGTTTGGTATTCAAGATTCCCTATTGTTTATCCTGTGGATGGTTGAGGTGTTGTCATATTGAGAGTGAACCGTAAGTTCTGGGAAATGTACGGAAAACATCCCATCAGTAGTGCAATGCAGCCTAAACCCTGTGCTAATGAACTCATGCAGGGTTTTTTAGTGCATTGCAGTTTTCAGCAAGGAAACCTTTTATGCATGCGCAAACTGGGGCTCTGGTATGCACCCCAGTAAAGGAATATAGTAAAAAGTATATAAGATGTCCTGCAGATGGACAGCTCTGCAGAATATTGCTGTTAGCACATAGCTACCACCAGCCACCGCCCAGCCAGCTGGCTTAACCTTCAGTTAAGTGCTAAGTCAACCTCCTTGAGATAGCGACCCTGGCTATTACATAAGCAGATGCTGTCTTGCACGTTCACCTGAGATGCTCTGTTTGACATGTAGGCATGCTTTTCTAAGGCAACTAAGAATGCACCTTGGCCTGATTGGTGGTTACTAGATGTTCCATCACACTCATAGGCATGCCTTTATTAGCTAATCAAGCATGCACATTGTCCTGATTGGGGAATCTTAATATACATGTAGGTTTCCACCCATTGGTTACAAAAAATGCACAATTCTCTTAATGGTTGTTCTCCACTTGAGAAACTGTATAAATATGTACCTAGTTCAAAATAAAATTTTATCAGTTGGGATTCACATACAAATTTGTGTGAGTGTCTTACTGGGAGAGGTTATCCTGTTTCGGACAGTGGTTATGTCCTATGACTAGTAGTTTCTTGACTGTCCATCTCTTGGAAGCATTCTTGGGTGATTTCCCTGCTTTGAGTTCATCTTCTGTAGAAGAGGTGAACAAAGAACTCCACGATTCTGCTGGGTAGGCGGAACCAGGTTCTTATCAAGCCCATTTGAAGAAGACAGATCATGACACCTTGGTAGCTACATGACCATATGAGACCAATGGGACTGCGATCTTCTCACACTCCAAAATTGCCCAATCTCTGCAAAAACCTATTCCTGAAATACTATAACAGCATAGCATAAAAAACCTGACCTATCAGAGTACCTATGTAATGCTACTGGCATGTACCACTCTGCCAACTCTCCCTGTAACCTGTATTCTATCAGCTTTAACTACCTACTTTCAATGAAGCTCTATGGGATCTAAAACTGTGCATTAATTATATTATTTGCAATAGAAAGCATGGTTTCCCTCTATAATTATATCTTTACTGGGTGACATAGACTGAGATATTTGTGTTTTATTTTAGAGAGAAGGAACAAAAGGTTTTCAGACTTAAAGTCTATATAACTTAATTTATCCTTTCAGAGATTTAATTTTAAAACTGTTAACCACATCTTACCTGATATAGAGATCCACAGCACTGAGTAGAAACAGTCTCATTTTTGGGTATGTCTGGCAGATTTGCATTGCGCAGACGTGCTTATTACACAAGCTACCTAGGAGATGTCTATTTATACATGCACACAGCTGGTTTGCCTAACCACATACAAACTACAAAACATTGTATTTGATTATTTTTTACAGTAAATAAAAAGTACATCTGTGTTCACATTGGAACGTCTAAAGCAAGTTAAAAAAAACCTGCTTCCAGCTCAGAGTTCCAAGAAAAACAGTTATTACACTTCATTCTGGGAAGCTGAGCTGGGACGTAAATAGAAAGCATGTTTGTATTTGTAAAAAAATTCTCACCTCCTTTCCGGTAAAGGTAATGGAGGTCCCTATTAAATAGCAGGAAAACAATTGTTTTGTTATATTCTTCTTTACCATACTGTCTCTTTCTGATTGATTTTCCATTTAGAACCCTGCCTTGTGACATGAGCATTGATGGTAGTCTTTTGTTCTTCCCCCCATTGCCTGTGACCTTGACAACTCACCTGCCCCAACCTGAAATGCCCATTCTTCTGACAACTGCACTGGAACCTGCTTCAATGGACAGTCAATCAGCTTTACCATATGTCCAATGGGTCTGCTTTTATTGCAGAATTTTAAGTCATAAGCAGTGGCAGAGATGGTGAATGGAGGGCCCAGGTGCCAAGATAAAAAAAGTTTTCTCCCCCTCTTCCCCTGGGGACAGTCTCAAAACAAACAATAAAAATCTCCACTTGTTTCATTGGCATTTCTTTATAAACACATGTCACATAAAGAAGATGATTTTTCTATGTGCTCCAAATGAGTCCTTGTAATGCTTTATTGTACTAAGCAAGATAATTGTCACCATGAGAACTCAAAAAAACACTCACATAAACATGCAAAAACACAAAAATACTCACAAATGTGTATTTTGAAATGCAAAGACATATCTATTCCCCATCTTAATGTCTAACAGATCCTGTAAATTCTACAATTAGAAGAGGAACACATAACACTATACAAAGACACACAGATACACACAAATGTGTTTACTGATATTTTCATATCGGTCATATGTCTGTGTGACAACTCTCAACAACTCTTTTTACCTCTTTCTCTTCTATTCATTGATGATAAGCATAATGTCATTTTTAGAGAAAGTCTTAATGTTTGGACTGCATATGGAAAATTTCCATTTTTTAAGTACTTTCACTAGCTAGGAGCTTTAATGGGTGTGTTTATCTTATGTATCAGTAGAATAAGCAGTAGGAGATGTGGAAGGATAGTGGGAGAGGGATTTGATAAATTATTGGATATTTTGGAATTTTCTACTTCCCTGTATCCTGCACATGGCCAGAAAAAGAAAGCTTGCAACTATAACTGCAAGCCCTGTGCCCATCTCGCACACAGCATTCACAAAAGCATCTTAGGGGCCTCCAGGAAAATATGTGCGGCTCTAGAAGGTGGATCATAAAAGTTCTTGGCAGTTTCTGAATAAATCTGCTGATAAACTGAGAATAAAGTTTACAAGTCTCAGCAGAATTATAGATAAAGGTCTCACCTCTAACACATTCTGCCCTCACTATGTTTTAATAACCTGAACATTGGCGCTCCATTTTTTAACAAAAGTTGTATTTTAAATGACTAATAAAGTAGAGTCCTTTTGGCCACTGTGGAATGTGTAGACCTGTGGCAGAGCTTTTACATGGAGGGTCTGGGTAGAAGATCATTTTTGGGCCCCCTTTGGAATTTCTCTATACAATGTAAGTGACTGGAGGGGACAATAAACAGCCCAACATATATGTAGATGGTCAGATCACACCTAAGTTGATCAGATCTCATTTCTATTATAGAAAAAATGATGATCTATATTGCTGGTATCCTAGGTGCTTAACACCCCTTGTTGTATCAAAAAAGAATATATAAAGAAAAAAACTTTAATTGGATACTCTAGATCCGGAAACTACGCCGTTTAAAATGTATAAAAAAGGACTGTATGGAGATACTTAGATAAATGATGTGTATGAATTATGGAATATTTTCATATTTCCTAATCATACTGTGAAATATAATGCACAATCCTCATAAATCAGAATATACTGATCCTCTTGTTAATACAGGATATACTGATAATCATAGGATTGTGAAAAATATATAGAAAAAGTCACAAGTATCTTTATACATATAAATAAAATCAAATATACATTAGAAAAAATCTGATAACAAAAAATGCTTTGAGTTTGACTGAAAGTATGTATAATCTCTAATGAATTGCTCTATTGGGATATCTCAAGTATCTATATAAAGGAGAGATGACACTGCTGGATCAGAGCAAAACACATATAGCAGTATAACAGTATTGAAACCATAATAGCAGTATACTTGCTGTTCAGTAATAAAGCTCTCCATTAAGGCTCTCCATAAGCTCTCCATTGACTCTCCATAGATAGAGCATAATAGTATAATATAATAGAGAAAAAGAGTAAACCAATGATGTGGTAAAAAAGTTACACTTAAAAAAGTGTTAAACTTAGCTTTCAGTAGTCTAAGGTTCAGATAGGGTTGAAAAATGTGTTGCCAACGGGCCGTTTCGTCCCTCCACGGGACTTCTTCTAAGGCTTTTAACTTTAACTGGCATTTCAGGCCTATTTAAGGCCTACGAATCGCTTCCGTGATTGAATTACGTAAAGAACGCAGTGATACGTAGCGTCATGACGTCATGACGTTCTTCAAAATTGAATTAACTTTATTTGTATCAGCAAAGGCGGAATCAGCGCCGGAACGTCAGCGTGGTGACGTCACAACGCTCAATTTGCAACAAGGAGTACAATTGCTTGTCAATGAATACAAAATGACAGACAGAAGCACCAAATATGCAGAAAAAATGTACAAATATTCCAGAGGTCTATGGATACCATTAGAAAAATGTTTCATTGACTTTGAAAATAGAATTGACCAAAGGAATGAAGTTATATATTTCTTATTATTTAGTATATATTATTTTTTCTCACATAATGTGAAATCATGGCATATTAGTTAGTTTATATCGAGATATAGAGAGGTGGCATTATACCCAGGTCCCACAGCTAAACATAACAGATCTCATTTCCATCAAAATATTAATCTTCCCCTAACCACTAATAATTTAATGATCCCCTTTCACAGAGGACCCCCACACTATCATAGCCCCCTGTGTTTTGCACCTGCTGCACCAGCAGTAGAACTTGAAGTTCTGATGTTTTTAGTTAGTAAATTCATTATTTTTATTATTATAAAATGTAAAAGTTTTTTGTCTTGTCTGTATATGATCACAACTTACATGAACCCCTAATATATAAACACAGCAGATCTAGTTACTTGTTAGCACCTTGTACAGTGCCAGAGCTTCTTGTACAGTGCAGTCTACAGACAGAGACACTGTGGGCCTCAGAGCACAATAATACACCGCTGAGTCAGACACACTGACACCAGAAATATGTAGATATGTTGATTTGGTCTTTTTGTCCAATTTTGATGAATACTTTGTCCCTTTTTCCACCTCCTCCTTGCTGTACTGGTGTCTTAAAAGGATAAAGTGAGGTTTCTTCCCAGGATGTTGCACATACCAGTGGACATATGGATTACTGTCTGATGTTTCATATTCACAATAAAACCTGACCTGACTTCCATCTACAACTGTATCTTCATGTGGTGACTGAGTGACCTTATCAGCCCTGGACAGTCCTGAGGAAAAGAGAAATAACATTTTGTATTACATATCTGTAACTCAAGGTCTACATAATCCCTCATCTAAAGCATTGGTTTCTATACATTTATCTAGTTGCCTCCTCTTACCTGATACAATGGCGCACAACACTGAACACAAACACAGCTTCATCTTGGGATGGTTTGTCTGAGAAGTTTCAGTTCTGTGTCTTTGGTTTTAAGAGAATCTGTTTAGGAAGTGGGAGGAGCCAGTAATCATACTCTCTATACTGTATAGGTCCATAGTATAAATGTAATAGACCAGTTCTATGGAGACATCCACAGTGCTCAGGGGCATCAGTATCGCCTCACTCAGCTGATCTGAAGAATTGTATTTCCTTCACAATTAATCCCTTTTTACTTCTTATTTTCAGATCTGACTATAAAGACAATATAGTGTGTTAAGTATGTTAACGTGGAAATGATCTTCACCCTTCCCTACCAAGCATGGAAAATAATACAGTTCATTGTACATATTGTCCTGAGACACAGGCCATGCAAATACAGTGACGAGTAAACAGTGCTAAAATCTTTTGTATTGTAACATATATAGACCGGGATAAGTCTTCTCTATCACTGGTGTCACCGGTGTACTATGTACCTCTGTAGAGCTCTTGTTACATACAAATATAAATACTGGCGTTAAATGTAGGCATAGTGGAGTTGTGGGGTGTAAATGTGTGGTTCTAGATCATTACACTTTCTATCATTATCCATTGTTATGTGACATGTTATAAATATTCCATTGCAACTTCCTGTTGAGCTGCATTTGAAATATATTACATTGTATTATGTGTGCTCCCTTTAGTGTCACATTTTTAGATTGTAGTATTTATTATTTTGTTTTTTACTTATATATTAAATGCCAAAAAATAAATTTTAATAGCTGATAAGAGATAAGAGATCCATGCAGTATGTTTATATTATCTACTTAAAATGTTTAAAACGTAATTAATTGTTAGGATAGTGTGTGCACATTCTTCTTTATTTATTGTAATGGTCTCTTTTTTTACTCATCTACTAAAATCGTATACCCACAAACCAAATCATAACCTTTTCTTCATCTATTTTTTGAAGGATACTCATCTTTTAAACATTATTAAATAACTTATTAAATAACCTATTTGAAGGTTTTTATAATATTACAATTTCTTTTATCTATATATGATAACATAGTTACATCGAAATTGAGTTTGGAAAAAGATTTTAGTCCATCAAGTTCAACCTTTTTAGATCTCCTCTGATCTGCAATATTCTGAATAATTGTTAATTAACCCAGAGGAAGGCAAACAGAAAAAATTCCCAGTGAAACTTTGCCAACTGTCTCAAAAGGAAAAAGAAAATCCTTCCTGACCCCAGATACTGCCAACCAATACTCTCTCTCTAGTTATTCTGGATAACCCTGAATGCACTTTTTCTTTAAAAATATATCCAATCCCTTTTTAAAGTTATCTATCGAATCCGCTGTCACCACCTCCTCTGGTAGAGAATTCCACAGGTTAACCACCCTTACTGCGAAGAACCCTTTTCTTTTTTTAATGTGGAATCTTTTTACTTCTAACCTCAAGGGATGTCCTCTTGTCAGTTGAAAACCTCTTGGTGCAAAAAGCTCACTTGACAAAGTTTTGTATTGGCCCTGGATATATTTATATAAGGTAATCATATTCTCTCTTAGATGCCTTTTTTTCTAGAGAAAATGAGCTTAATTTGGCTAGTCTTTCTTCATAACTCTGCCCCTCCATTCCCCCCCCCCCCCCCCTATTAGTTTTGTAGCCCTTCTCCGTACTTTTTCCAGCTCTAAAATGTCCTTTTTATGTAGTGGTGCCCAAAATTGTACTCCATATTCCAAATGAGGGCGTACTAGAGATTTGTACAGTGGCAGAATTATATTTGCTTTCCTTGCTTCTATACCCTAAGCGAGGGCCAGACAGGTTGCGGCCAGACAATGAGCGCTGAAGGCGCTCATTGCCCTGGTGGATGTAAGAGCAGCCAGGACGTCTGGGAATTAGGTTGTATGAGAATTTAAACACAATTTGACGAGTTCCGGCACACTGCACTTTCCACATTGCTGACACTTTCCACATTGCTGACACTTACACCTCAGGTCAGCAACAGTCCAAATGTACATTGTATGCTGCACGAAAATCAAAGATTGTTAGCTCTTCAGGATATTGATTGCTGGATATATTAATTACAAATAGGTAAAGTATATTAATTTATTATTTAATTAATTAATTATAATAAAAAAATATATTTATGTAAAAAAAAAAAAAAGAGCAGAGGAGAGGCTCGCAAAGAGCACCGAAGTGCTCAGCATGGTGCTCACAATGAGCGCTGAGGGTGCTCAGAGGAGCAGAAGTACACGAGGGGAGAGGCTCGCGATGAGCACCGAAGGCGCTCATTGCGAGCCTTGCGATGACCACCGAAGGCGCTCATTGCGAGCCTCGCGATGAGCACCGAAGGCGCTCATTGCGAGCCTCGCGATGAGCACCAAAGGCGCTCATTGCGAGCCTCGCGATGAGCACCAAAGGCGCTCATTGCGAGCCTCGCGATGAGCACCGAAGGCGCTCAGCACAGGGCTCGCAATGAGCACCAAAGGCGCTCAGCACAGGGCTCGCAATGAGAAGCAAAGGCGCTCAGCACAGGGCTCGCAATGAGCACCAAAGGCGCTCAGCACAGGGCTCGCAATGAGCACCAAAGGCGCTCAGCACAGGGTTCGCAATGAGCACCAAAGGCGCTCAGCACAGGGCTCGCAATGAGCACCAAAGGCGCTCAGCACAGGGCTCGCAATGAGCACCAAAGGCGCTCAGCACAGGGCTCGCAATGAGCACCAAAGGCGCTCAGCACAGGGCTCGCAATGAGCATCAAAGGCGCTCAGATGACCAAACGTACATGAGGGGAGAGGCTCGCAATGAGAGCCAAAGGAGCGCATTCCCAGCCTTACAATTTTATTGCCATAATTTTTTCATGGGCAAGTCGCTAGTTAAGTTCATAATTTGCATGGCTATTTTTCCTTCCCAGATGCATAACATGATGAGCACTGAGTGAGGTTGTCACTGGACTGACTCATAATTACTAATTACAGTGGGGGGGAAATTTGTATAAAGCACTACAATGTGCCCCCCTTTTATTTAAACTCCCACACTAATACTACAACTGCACTTCTTTGTTTAAGCAGTCCACAAAGAGACAGAGGTAGATCGTGAAGAATATATGGCTTTACTAACTTGGATAAAACAACAAAACATATGTACATCAGGTTATAAACATAACTAGTACTTGCAGCATCAAGCAGTGTATTATAACTGTCAAATCTCTAACAGACACAGAGATTACATAACCCATCCCAACTGTCACTTAACCCCTTATTGACTAGACACAATTACACGTACAGTAAACATAACATAAACATTACATATTGTGTAATACATGCTGTTGTATTCCCCAACACACTTTTTTTAGAACTGTTCACAAGCTCACAAGTTCGCTCCTTCCCCTGTTTATATTAGGTTTTTACTACTCACCTGAACAGGTCACAAACATACAGGCCACACACTGATATAGCTTCACACAGGCAAAACCACATCCCCTCTCAGCTGCACAAAATCACTGCCCAAGTAAACACACACACTTACAGCCTTATTAAATTGTGACTTGGTAAATTTAAAAGGGCTCTATTTAAGCACACAGCATATTTTGTTACAGACGTTTTTAGTTAGTGAACTTCTATTCAAAAGCAAGTTCCACTGGGCCCCACTCTGGTGCTAATTCACTATAAATGTATATATATATATATATATATATATCAGGTACTTTTTGAGCTTGCCCTATGACCCAGCAACTTTTTCTAGTCACTACATTTTCTGTCTTTGCTTATCTATGGTAGCATTTGGTCTTTAGTTCTGAGCACAGGGGCCTCACAGCTTGTTTTTTCTGTTTGTCTAACAGTAATGTATTAACCCCTGCAGTGCTGTCTGTAGTAATAGCAATGCATTCAGTGCTGTTTGTATATTAGCAATATAATATATATAATAGCAATATAATATTGTATAAACTACTTCAATATATATGATATTATATATATATATACATATATCATTTTTAATATCTGTAGTGTATGGCCCCACCCTGGCTCATGCCCCCCTACTGGACCCTATCAACCTCAATGCATCCCATCCCCTCTTAATGCCTTCCTATGACTTCTTTGCTGGAGCTTCTTTTAGTCAGGGCAGAGAATCACAAATTATGTCACATATGTGAAGATGCACCTACAGTGGAATCAAAGGAAGCCCTCAAGAGGGAAAAGAGTCTTGACAAGCTAGCAAAAAGTAAACATATTTCAATATCAACAAAGGTCCTCATATTTAGGACTATGGTATTCCCGGTAATAACATACGGATGTGAGAGCTGGACAATAAAGAAGGCTGAGCGCAGTAGAATTGATGCCTTTGAATTGTTAGCGAAAACTGCTTAGTGTTCCTTGCAAGAAGATCCAATCAATCCATACTACAGGAAATCAAGTCAAACTGTTTACTGGAAGGGTTGATCATGAAGCTAAAACTCATATCTGTTGGCCATATTATGAGAAGACAGGATTCCCTAGAGATGCTGGTAAAGATTTGAAGGCACACAAAGAAGGGGACGACAGAGGCGGAGATGGATAAATGAAGTAATTGAAGCAATGAACATGAGGTTGATAAAGCTTAGGGAGGCATTGGCTGAGAGCTGTGCCTGGCATGCTGCAGTCCATAGACTCACAGAGAGTCGGACACAAATGAACAACTAAACAACAACCTATAGCTATATATTTTTAGATATATATTTTTTAAATTTTAAAAAATTTCTGTATTACCAGCCGCCCCCACCCCCCACCCCCCAAAACCTGCTTGGTTGCAGCCACACACCTCTCTTGACTTGATACAAATCTCCACTTGTTTTATTGGCACTTTATTGGTACTTAAACATACACATAAAATATATATATATATATCTGCAACTTGCCCATCAAAAATTACAGCAATAAAATGTTAAAGCTGGGAATGCTGTACCTACCCTGTGTTGAGCACCTTCGGTGCTCATTGTGAGCCTCTCCCTCCATCTACTGTATGGGCCTGAGTTCGATGTTTCTGCCGTAAAAGTATTGCGTGCCATAAAGCATTGCATGGCTCATGATCAGTGCAAACTGCTACGAGCTGAGTCCCGCTGACTCTCTGTCCCTGCAATGAGCGCCTTCAATGCTTATTGCAGCTAAATCCTGCATGCCTCGCGATCAACGCCTGCGTCCCTCATACGTTACCTATTTGTCTGTAATATTCAGCAATCAATATTCTAAACAGCTACAAATCTTTTTTGATTTTCCAGCAGCAGAAAATTAACAGTGAGACTATTCATAACCTGAAAGTGTGATAAATGTGTGAACTGTGCAGTATATATAACATTTGTGCGCAAGCCAAAGCTGTTATTTTCGGCTGGAAAACCTCCATTTTAGGTTAATAATGTTGTTATTTGCAAGTTTTTGTGGGCCGTAAACTTGACTGATATAGTATTGCGGGCCGTAAAGTATTGCATGCCCTGTAAGTCCCACAGGGCTCGTGTCCAGTTAGGCTCGCGATGAACCTGTTTGAGACTTTTTACATTATTTCTGCCGCCAATTTTTTCTCGCTTAGCCAATTTTAGAGTGTTTAAAAACTCAAAATATGGTTCAAATAATCTTGCTTGCTATCTCACTCACAGGATCCCTGGCTCTCCCCCTGAGTTTTCTAGTGTATATATGGGATTTTTTTTTTTTTTTTTTGTGGATCTTTGGAGTTATGTGCTTGGCCGTTAAAGTATTGAGAGCTGTAAACTTGACTGATAGTATTGCAGGACGAAAGTTATTGCGGGCCTTATATATATATATATATATGTATTCTATGTATGTGTGTGTGTGTTTATATGACACATAGAGAAGATGATCTTTCTTATGTACTAATAATGACAAAGATGAGGTCTTGAAGTGCTTTCTTGCACTAAGCAAAATAAGAGTACCAGTGGGAATCTTGTCAGGGACATGCAAATGTGTCCACAAAGGCTACGTTCTTGCAATCCATAACCATGTGACACATGGCATCCCTTAAGCATGTATCAAACAGCTTTGAGCAAAGCTAGAGTTGGATTATACACAAGCCAGGAATCCCACCCACATACAGTCATTTCAAGGTTCCTGCCTATCACAGCTGTTTGATATAGCGGGCATATGCTTAAGGGAAGCCATGTTTCACTTGGTTATGGATTGCAAGAGCATAGCCTTTGTGGGCACATTTGCATGTCCCTGCCAAGGTTCCCAGAGTGCAGTGTAATAACTGTATTTCTCGGAATTCTGGGCATGAAACAAGTTGTATAACTTGTTTTAGACATTTAAATGTGTTCACAAATGTACTATTTATTTATTGTACTACTGCAAGCCCCATACTGCATGAATGCCCCTCTCACACAACATTCACAAAAGCATCTTAGGTGCCTCCAGGAACCAACAGAGGTTTCATTTTTTTTAAGAAAATAATTTAAATATACTGTTAATCAGACTCCAGTTTTTCAAACACATATTTATTTAATCATACAGTGATTCTTTTAGTGCTTTATTTTAATGCTGTCCACTGAATGTGATGATATTCTGGCCCACTGACAACAAATATAGTGAGCAATAGTAGGATGTATATGCCATATTGCAGGCTTACTGTCATTATTATTATTATTATTATTGTTTATATGTAACGCGCCAATATATTCCTTAGCGCTATACATGGGTTACAATCAAGGCAAAAACAATATTAACAAATTACAAAAAGTGCAGGGTCCTGTCGTTGCGATTAGAATCCAGTGTCCATAGTGCTTTCCCAAAGCACCATGCAATATTGAAAACTCCCCAACTTACAGTCTAATGACATTATGTAAAGGTCAGTAACAAATGGTGGACATCAGACAACAAAGGATGTGTTAGCAGATATGTGTTTAAAGGGATATGTAACTTTCCTATATTATGAGTGCATCTGATAGAGGAGAATTAATAGTACATGAAAAAAAAAAATGCATAAAAAAATACCAAAATAAACATTTCAACGCTTACCTTGAAGTTAGCAAAATCTATTGTAATATCTGACAGCTTAAAATTAAGGTTAACACCCCCTACCATTTGTTTTTGCCAATCCGGTTAGATGAAAGATTTGAGATATAGCAATATGTTAGTTGCTATGACAACACCACACAGCATATACAGGAAGCAGGGATGAGTAATATCCCAGCAGTGACTGGGAGGCTGACAACACTTCTCTCCTATTGGCTCAGCAAGGAAGAGCAGGTAAATAGTGCATTAAAATGGCTCCTCGGATGCTGCCTGCTGATTGGATGGGGATCAGGAAATTGTGTAGACACCCCCCTGGGGGTGTTAACACAATCATTAGATAGACTTCTAGATATTAATACAAATAACATGTTTTATGAGATGTACTGTATACATATGCGCTGCTTTTTGCCTATAGAGTGCGGAAATGTATTAATCCAGCAAACTTAGATATCCCTTTAAAGTAATATCTATGGATCTTAGAAATTATCACTTAATGCCCTGCTTACTTGAGATATGATCCTTGTTTTATTTTAGGCTGAACATAAGCAGTTTTGGATGAATATACTACTGTCTGTGAGCTGCTCCTAAATTTTTTTCTTTCAAGTCCAACTATAGATGTATCAGTTTTTACTATTCAAATTATGTTATGCTTTTTGTCAAATAAAACATATTTTCCTTTATATTTACATTATCTCCTGTATTAGTGTGAGAACTATAACCTCTGCTGTTTCTAACCAGTAAATTATTTTCTAATCCATTTATACTTTGCGAGTTGTCCTATCTGTGTCTGATCATGGTTTTCATGAACCTATTATAAAACACAGCACATCTATTCAGCACCTTGGACAGATCCAAAGCTTATTGTACAGTACAATGTACAGACAGAGACACTGTGGGCCTCAGAGCACAATAATACACCGCTGAGTCAGACACACTGACACCAGAAACATGAAGATATGTTGATTTATTCTTTTTGTCCAGTTTGGATGAATACTTTGTCCCTTTTTCCACCTCCTCTTTGCTGTACTGATGTCTTAATAGGACAAAGTGAGGACTCTTCCCAGGGTGTTGCACATACCAGTGGAGATAAGGATTAGTGTATGTTGTTTCGTATTTGCAATCCAACATAACTTGGCTTCCATCTACAACTGTATCTTCATGGGGTGACTGAGTGACCTTATCAGCCTTGGTCATTCCTGAGGCAAAGAGAAATAACATTTGATACTGAGATAGAAAATGCATAATAAATATATCTAAATAATGTTGTTGTGCAAAGACTCTGTTTTAATCCCTTTATCTAGTTGTTTCCTTACCTGATACAAAGATACACAGCACTGAGCACAAACACAGCTTCATCTTCAGCATGGGTGAGTTTGTCTGAGAAGTCAGTGAAGTGTCATTGGTTTTAGGAGAAGCTATTTCACATGGTGGGAGGAGCCTGTGATATGCTATGAGTACTGTATAATTAGATGGTATAGGGTACAGCTGTCATAGGAGGTCTGTCCTACTATAGAGAAGGCCACAATGTCACATTCGGGAGCATTTCTATACCTTTGTTCAGCTGAAATTAAGACTCTGTTCAATATTCTTATCATTATATACAGGTGGTCCTTGGGTTACAAACGACCCGACTTACATACGACCCAACTTACAGATGACACAAACTTAAGAACGGCACCTAAAGATTTTGTTTTTTGTTTTGTTGA
Source organism: Discoglossus pictus (assembly GCA_027410445.1). NCBI lineage: Eukaryota > Metazoa > Chordata > Amphibia > Anura > Alytidae > Discoglossus > Discoglossus pictus. The sequence continues at coordinate 389,174,300 of CM050163.1, forward strand.
GCACAATATTTTATGTAACCTATTATTACAGTACAGGGGTATTATTATTATTATTATTATCACCACAGTAATACATTGTATTATTATTACCACATATGAGCCATTATTGTATTGTAATTATTATTAGTATTATTATTCATCAGGATCTGAGTAATGTACAAATACGGTTTTAGTTGCCAGGAACTCGTCCTTAACCCAGGGACCACTTGTATGTATATATATATATACTACCTCACAAACTCTACTGCACAAACCAGGAACCAGCCCCATGCTGAAGAGATGCACTAACATTGAAACAGTGACTGTCTGTGGGTAGGTCTCATGGTTTGCGCATAATCCAATCCTATGATTTGCTTAAAGCTGTGTAATACAGCAGGCAGGTGCTTAAAAGGAGCCATGTATAAAATGTTTTTTGGGGTTTAAAAGTGAGATGCATATATAGACAACAGCTACTATAGGATATTGGTACTATACTGTGGTCTTAACATGCTGTCTTCTAATTTGCTCTATATTTACAAACTTGTATAGTAGCATGAGTTAGATAAATAGCATTTCTTAAATGTCTATAACATAATTAGTGTATCTGCCTACCAGCACAGCCACAGCTTCATTTTACACCAAATATAACTCAGTGTTTTACATTGTGTAGAAGAGATTTTGAGATACTGGATTTGTTTAGAAAATGGGAATGAGTCTATAAATCTGGCACACATATTATATACACTGTATTCTCGCTATATTATAATAACTTATTTATTAAATTAATTAATTAATAATATTAAAATATACAAACAATAATTTGAGTATGCACACACCTCTTAATTCCTAGTTAAAATGGGAGAGAAGGAAAATGTATTAATTTGTTGGAGCACTACAAATTAAAGGTGATAAACTAGGTGACCTAGGCCCTTTTCATTACCAGACACCACCTACATACAGTACATCCATACATATGAGCTCTGATATCATAGCTCATAGTTTTCTCATCAATCTATGTATTTCATTATTTTGCATAGTGTATGATAATGCAGTGTTAATATCACTTCCTTTTATCCCTTTATTATTTTGTCATATTAATGAACACAACAAATCAGTTTGCTTTATTTTCCTTACTATGCAACACACTAAATAAATGTTCAATCAAAATTCATAACTACATGATAACAGAGAAAAATATGTTAATTCATTTTCCTACTTCCTGTCTTGGTGCTGAGGCCACAAATATATTGCCTGTTGACCACACTGATGTGATATACTGTATGTGTAAAAAGAGCAATCATCCACTATATTAGATGGGTTTAGACATCACACTCTATACTGCACTTTGGTGTCTGTACTGTATTTCATCGCCCTCTGGTGGTCTTTGCTTGTATTACTAAATAAAGAAATAAACAATGATCTCACATTCCCCGATCATGGAATGTAAAGCTCCTGGTTTGTTTAACTGTAATCTAAAATCTTCTTCTATCTATCAAACGAAAAACAGAACAACTACAACAGAATTGTTAATTAGGTTTCAACTGGTATGGACCAGAAAATAAGCTTATATATGTAGAATTATACGTGTGATGTGTATCAAGATTCAATCATGTTCTACACTTAAAAATAGTTTTAAAAAATTAAACTATTTTAAAAAGATAGCGCTCGGCTTAAGTGCCTAAGCTTATTCTATTTGCTCTCACATAATGTTGGCACTAAAATAAAACTTGATTACAAATGAATTTACAGGGGTACAAGAGTATGTGGGATCTATGAGATCTGCTAAAAAAAACATATAAATTCATATATAAAGTGACTTATCTATCACCAAATCGATATATATGACCAGGATTGAGCATAGGAGGACACAGCTGCCTTTAAAAATCAAGGTTGGAATTTTTTTCCCTGACATTTGCTTCTGAACCAGAACAAAGGAGACTTTCAAACACTGATAAACAACATCCATACTTAAGGTTGGTAAAGACTCCTTTTGCCTGTCTGTTTCAAACCTATACAGTTCTAAACTAGATGCCTTACACTACTGGAGATCTAGTCTGTGTAATAATTTAAAGATATAGAACACAATAAGCTGTATAATTGTAGATTTTGTCAAAAGAAGACCCAGCGGCTTATCTCTCAAATATATAACATATGCTTTTTATGTTGGAGACTGTGAAAAATGAATACAGACTACACTTCTTTATAAGGCTATAAATACACAATTACTTTGGAACTGAAATAGCTTCTTCTTATTGAAGAGTCAGTACAGTAAGAGTAAATATCTTTGTTTACAACTTGTCTGTGTACTCTACTATCATCTAGTTGCCAACTGAAATATTAACGCCTTCAAAAAAAAATATGTCTGGAAGAAAGAAGATATTCAAGACTTGAAAGAATGTATCTCCTCTTTCAGATTAGAAATTAAAGCTGAGATACAGAGAGTGTCTTTGGAACTAACAGCAGAAATAAAAGCATTGAACGCCAAAGCTCTTGAATTAGAAGACAGATATAATAACCTTCTTAAGTCACACACAGAAATAGAAAAGGATCTGATTGGGCTTAAAAAGGAACAAAACAACTTAAAATCATACAAGAGGATCTAGAAAATAGATCTCATATGTCAAACATTCACAAATGTAACTTATAAGAGTCAGTACAAGACCTTCCTCTATACATGAAAGATTTATGTGTCAAACTTTTACCAGATCTAAGTGAAGAAGAACTTCGAATGGACAGGATTCCTAAGAGCTCCACAATCCTCAAATGAGAGACCAAGAGATGTGATCGTACAAAAGTCTTATTCATGAAAGCAGCTATATATGGTGTTCCTTAAATTGAAGGATGTCAACCAGCTATCTTCTCGGACTTGTCACTTCTGAAACCCTTTTTAGGGCCGTAATGTGTGTGAACGTGTGTCGTATGTTGTTTGCAAGTGTCGTAATGTGTTGCGACGTGAACTTTGCGAGATTCGCAGTTCTTTGGGTTGTGAATTTGTGTTGTGAATTTTGCAAGGGTCGCAGTTGCTGCAACTGAAGACCTCGCTTTGCGAGGTCCTCAGGTGCTGGGATGGAGCGCCTGTTGCGCTCCAAGCCAGCAACTGAGGCCCTCGCTTCGCGAGGGTCCTCAGTTGCTGGCAAGGAGCGCCTTCGGCGCTCCATGCCAGCAACTGAGAACCTGGCACAGTGCCCTCGCTTCGCGAGGGCCGCGGGCTCGCTATGCGAGCCACGGCCCTCGCTTCCTTAGCGCTATACATGGGTTACAATCAAGGCAAAAACAATATTAACAAATTACAAAAAGTGCAGGGCCCTGTCGTTGAGATTAGAATCCAGTGTCCATAGTGCTTTCCCAAAGCACCGTGCAATATTGAAAACTCGCCAACTTACAGTCTAATGACATTACGTAAAGGTCAGTAACAAATGGTGAACATCAGACAACTAAGGATGTGTTAGCAGATATGTGTTTAAAGGGATATGTAACTTTCCTGTATTATGAGTGCATCTGATAGAGGAGAATTAATAGTACATGAAAAAAAAATTTGCATGAAAAAATACCAAAATAAACATTTCAACGCTTACCTTGAAGTTAGCAAAATCTATTGTAATATCTGACAGTTTAAAATTAAGTTTAACACCCCCTACCATTTGTTTTTGCCAATCCGGTTAGATGAAAGATTTGAGATATAGCAATATGCTAGTTGCTATGACAACACCACACAGCATATACAGGAAGCAGGGATGAGTAATATCCCAGCAGTGACTGGGAGGCTGACAACACTTCTCTCCTATTGGCTCAGCAAGCAAGAGCAGGTAAATAGTGCATTAATATGGCTCCTCGGATGCTGCATGCTGATTGGATGGGGATCAGAAAATTGTGTAGACACCCCCCTGGGGCTGTTAACACAATCATTAGAGAGACTTCTAGATATTAATACAAATAACATGTTTTATGAGATGTACTGTATACATATGCGCTGCTTTTTGCCTATAGAGTGCAGAAATGTACAGTATTAATCCAGCAAACTTAGATATCACTTTAAAGTAATATCTATGGATCTTAGAAATTATCACTTAATGCCCTGCTTACTTGAGATATGATCCTTGTTTTATTTTGGGCTGAACATAAGCAGTTTTCGATGAATATACTTCTGTCTGTGAGCTGCTCCTAAATTTTTTTCTTTCAAGTCCAACTATAGATGTATCAGTTTTTACTATTCAAATTATGTTATGCTTTTTGTCAAATAAAACATATTTTCCTTTATATTTACATTATCTCCTGTATTAGTGTGAGAACTATAACCTCTGCTGTTTCTAACCAGTAAATTATTTTCTAATCCATTTATACTTTGCGAGTTGTCCTATCTGTGTCTGATCATGGTTTTCATGAACCTATTATAAAACACAGCACATCTATTCAGCACCTTGGACAGATCCAAAGCTTATTGTACAGTACAATGTACAGACAGAGACACTGTGGGCCTCAGAGCACAATAATACACCGCTGAGTCAGACACACTGACACCAGAAACATGTAGATATGTTGATTTATTCTTTTTGTCCAGTTTGGATGAATACTTTGTCCCTTTTTCCACCTCCTCTTTGCTGTACTGATGTCTTAATAGGACAAAGTGAGGACTCTTCCCAGGGTGTTGCACATACCAGTGGAGATAAGGATTAGTGTATGTTGTTTCGTATTTGCAATCCAACATAACTTGGCTTCCATCTACAACTGTATCTTCATGGGGTGACTGAGTGACCTTATCAGCCTTGGTCATTCCTGAGGCAAAGAGAAATAACATTTGATACTGAGATAGAAAATGCATAATAAATATATCTAAATAATGTTGTTGTGCAAAGACTCTGTTTTAATCCCTTTATCTAGTTGTTTCCTTACCTGATACAAAGATACACAGCACTGAGCACAAACACAGCTTCATCTTCAGCATGGGTGAGTTTGTCTGAGAAGTCAGTAAAGTGTCATTGGTTTTAGGAGAAGCTATTTCACATGGTGGGAGGAGCCTGTGATATGCTATGAGTACTGTATAATTAGATGGTATAGGGTACAGCTGTCATAGGAGGTCTATCCTACTATAGAGAAGGCCACAATGTCACATTCGGGAGCATTTCTATACCTTTGTTCAGCTGAAATTAAGACTCTGTTCAATATTCTTATCATTATATACAGGTGGTCCTTGGGTTACAAACGACCCGACTTACATACGACCCAACTTACAGATGACACAAACTTAAGAACGGCTCCTAAAGATTTTGTTTTTTGTTTTGTTGAGCACAATATTTTATGTAACCTATTATTACAGTACAGGGGTATTATTATTATTATTATTATCACCACAGTAATACATTGTATTATTATTACCACATATGAGCCATTATTGTATTGTAATTATTATTAGTATTATTATTTATCAGGATCTGAGTAATGTACAAATCCGGTTTTAGCTGCCAGGAACTCGTCCTTAACCCAGGGACCACTTGTATAAATATATATATATATATATATATATATATATATATATATATATACTACCTCACAAAATCTACTGCACAAACCAGGAACCAGCCCCATGCTGAAGAGATGCACTAACATTGAATGACTGTCTGTGGGTAGGTTTCATGGTTTGCGCATAATCCAATCCTATGATTTGCTTAAAGCTGTGTAAATCAGCAGGCATGTGCTTAAAAGGAGCCATATATAAAATGTTTTTTGGGGTTTAAAAGTGAGATGCATACATAGACAACAGCTACTATAGGATATTGGTACTATACTGTGGTCTTAACATGTTGTCTTCTAATTTGCTCTATATTTACAAACTTGTATAGTAGCATGAGTTAGATAAATAGCATTTCTTAAATGTCTATAACATAATTAGTGTATCTGCCTACCAGCACAGCCACAGCTTCATTTTACACCAAATATAACTCAGTGTTTTACATTGTGTAGAAGAGATTTTGAGATACTGGATTTGTTTAGAAAATGGGAATGAGTCTATAAATCTGGCACACATATTATATACACTGTATTCTCGCTATATTATAATAACTTATTTATTAAATTAATTAATTAATAATATTAAAATATACAAACAATAATTTGAGTATGCACACACCTCTTAATTTCTAGTTAAAATGGGAGAGAAGGAAAATGTATTAATTTGTTGGAGCACTACAAATTAAAGGTGATAAACTAGGTGACCTAGGCCCTTTTCATTACCAGACACCACCTACATACAGTACATCCATACATATGAGCTCTGATATCATAGCTCATAGTTTTCTCATCAATCTATGTATTTCATTATTTTGCATAGTGTATGATAATGCAGTGTTAATATTACTTCCTTTTATCCTTTTATTATTTTGTCATATTAATGAACACAACAAATCAGTTTGCTTTATTTTCCTTACTATGCAACACACTAAATAAATGTTCAATCAAAATTCATAACTACATGATAACAGAGAAAAATATGTTTATTAATTTTCCTACTTCCTGTCTTGGTGCTGAGGCCACAAATAAATTGCCTGTTGACCACAATGATGTGATTTACTGAGCAATCATCCACTATATTAGATGGGTTTAGACATCACACTCTATACTGCACTTTGGTGTCTGTACTGTATTTCATCGCCCTCTGGTGGTCTTTGCTTGTATTACTAAATAAAGAAATAAACAATGATCTCACATTCCCCGATCATGGAATGTAAAGCTCCTGGTTTGTTTAACTGTAATCTAAAATCTTCTTCTATCTATCAAACGAAAAACAGAACAACTACAACAGAATTGTTAATTAGGTTTCAACTGGTAAGGACCAGAAAATAAGCTTTTATATGTAGAATTATACGTGTGATGTGTATCAAGATTCAATCATGTTCTACACTCAAAAATAGTTTAAAAAAATTAAACTATTTTAAAAAGATAGCGCTCGGCTTAAGTGCCTAAGCTTATTCTATTTGCTCTCACATAATGTTGGCACTAAAATAAAACTTGATTAAAAATGAATTTACAGGGGTACAAGAGTATGTGGGATCTATGAGATCTGCTAAAAAAAACATATAAAATCATATATAAAGTGACTTATCTATCACCAAATCGATATATATGACCAGGATTGAGCACAGGAGGACACAGCTGCCTTTAAAAATCAAGGTTGGAATTTTTTTCCCTGACATTTGCTTCTGAACCAGAACAAAGGAGACTTTCAAACACTGATAAACAACATCCATACTTAAGGTTGGTAAAGACTCCTTTTGCCTGTCTGTTTCAAACCTATACAGTTCTAAACTAGATGCCTTACACTACTGGAGATCTAGTCTGTGTAATAATTTAAAGATATAGAACACAATAAGCTGTATAATTGTAGATTTTGTCAAAAGAAGACCCAGCGGCTTATCTCTCAAATATATAACATATGCTTTTTATGTTGGAGACTGTGAAAAATGAATACAGACTACACTTCTTTATAAGGCTATAAATACACAATTACTTTAGAACTGAAATAGCTTCTTCTTATTGAAGAGTCAGTACAGTAAGAGTAAATCTCCTTGTTTACAACTTGTCTGTGTACTCTACTACCATCTAGTTGCCAACTGAAATATTAACGCCTTCAAAAAAAAATATGTCTGGAAGAAAGAAGATATTCAAGACTTGAAAGAATGTATCTCCTCTTTCAGATTAGAAATTAAAGCTGAGATACAGAGAGTGTCTTTGGAACTAACAGCAGAAATAAAAGCATTGAACGCCAAAGCTCTTGAATTAGAAGACAGATATAATAACCTTCTTAAGTCACACACAGAAATAGAAAAGGATCTGATTGGGCTTAAAAAGGAACAAAACAACTTAAAATCATACAAGAGGATCTAGAAAATAGATCTCATATGTCAAACATTCACAAATGTAACTTATAAGAGTCAGTACAAGACCTTCCTCTATACATGAAAGATTTATGTGTCAAACTTTTACCAGATCTAAGTGAAGAAGAACTTCGAATGGACAGGATTCCTAAGAGCTCCACAATCCTCAAATGAGAGACCAAGAGATGTGATCGTACAAAAGTCTTATTCATGAAAGCAGCTATATATGGTGTTCCTTAAATTGAAGGATGTCAACCAGCTATCTTCTCGGACTTGTCACTTCTGAAACCCTTTTTAGGGCCGTAATGTGTGTGAACGTGTGTCGTATGTTGTTTGCAAGTGTCGTAATGTGTTGCGACGTGAACTTTGCGAGATTCGCAGTTCTTTGGGTTGTGAATTTGTGTTGTGAATTTTGCAAGGGTCGCAGTTGCTGCAACTGAAGACCTCGCTTTGCGAGGTCCTCAGGTGCTGGGATGGAGCGCCTGTTGCGCTCCAAGCCAGCAACTGAGGCCCTCGCTTCGCGAGGGTCCTCAGTTGCTGGCAAGGAGCGCCTTCGGCGCTCCATGCCAGCAACTGAGAACCTGGCACAGTGCCCTCGCTTCGCGAGGGCCGCGGGCTCGCTATGCGAGCCACGGCCCTCGCTTCCTTAGCGCTATACATGGGTTACAATCAAGGCAAAAACAATATTAACAAATTACAAAAAGTGCAGGGCCCTGTCGTTGAGATTAGAATCCAGTGTCCATAGTGCTTTCCCAAAGCACCGTGCAATATTGAAAACTCGCCAACTTACAGTCTAATGACATTACGTAAAGGTCAGTAACAAATGGTGAACATCAGACAACTAAGGATGTGTTAGCAGATATGTGTTTAAAGGGATATGTAACTTTCCTGTATTATGAGTGCATCTGATAGAGGAGAATTAATAGTACATGAAAAAAAAATTTGCATGAAAAAATACCAAAATAAACATTTCAACGCTTACCTTGAAGTTAGCAAAATCTATTGTAATATCTGACAGTTTAAAATTAAGTTTAACACCCCCTACCATTTGTTTTTGCCAATCCGGTTAGATGAAAGATTTGAGATATAGCAATATGCTAGTTGCTATGACAACACCACACAGCATATACAGGAAGCAGGGATGAGTAATATCCCAGCAGTGACTGGGAGGCTGACAACACTTCTCTCCTATTGGCTCAGCAAGCAAGAGCAGGTAAATAGTGCATTAATATGGCTCCTCGGATGCTGCATGCTGATTGGATGGGGATCAGAAAATTGTGTAGACACCCCCCTGGGGCTGTTAACACAATCATTAGAGAGACTTCTAGATATTAATACAAATAACATGTTTTATGAGATGTACTGTATACATATGCGCTGCTTTTTGCCTATAGAGTGCAGAAATGTACAGTATTAATCCAGCAAACTTAGATATCACTTTAAAGTAATATCTATGGATCTTAGAAATTATCACTTAATGCCCTGCTTACTTGAGATATGATCCTTGTTTTATTTTGGGCTGAACATAAGCAGTTTTCGATGAATATACTTCTGTCTGTGAGCTGCTCCTAAATTTTTTTCTTTCAAGTCCAACTATAGATGTATCAGTTTTTACTATTCAAATTATGTTATGCTTTTTGTCAAATAAAACATATTTTCCTTTATATTTACATTATCTCCTGTATTAGTGTGAGAACTATAACCTCTGCTGTTTCTAACCAGTAAATTATTTTCTAATCCATTTATACTTTGCGAGTTGTCCTATCTGTGTCTGATCATGGTTTTCATGAACCTATTATAAAACACAGCACATCTATTCAGCACCTTGGACAGATCCAAAGCTTATTGTACAGTACAATGTACAGACAGAGACACTGTGGGCCTCAGAGCACAATAATACACCGCTGAGTCAGACACACTGACACCAGAAACATGAAGATATGTTGATTTATTCTTTTTGTCCAGTTTGGATGAATACTTTGTCCCTTTTTCTACCTCCTCTTTGCTGTACTGATGTCTTAATAGGACAAAGTGAGGACTCTTCCCAGGGTGTTGCACATACCAGTGGAGATAAGGATTAGTGTATGTTGTTTCGTATTTGCAATCCAACATAACTTGGCTTCCATCTACAACTGTATCTTCATGGGGTGACTGAGTGACCTTATCAGCCTTGGTCATTCCTGAGGCAAAGAGAAATAACATTTGATACTGAGATAGAAAATGCATAATAAATATATCTAAATAATGTTGTTGTGCAAAGACTCTGTTTTAATCCCTTTATCTAGTTGTTTCCTTACCTGATACAAAGATACACAGCACTGAGCACAAACACAGCTTCATCTTCAGCATGGGTGAGTTTGTCTGAGAAGTCAGTAAAGTGTCATTGGTTTTAGGAGAAGCTATTTCACATGGTGGGAGGAGCCTGTGATATGCTATGAGTACTGTATAATTAGATGGTATAGGGTACAGCTGTCATAGGAGGTCTATCCTACTATAGAGAAGGCCACAATGTCACATTCGGGAGCATTTCTATACCTTTGTTCAGCTGAAATTAAGACTCTGTTCAATATTCTTATCATTATATACAGGTGGTCCTTGGGTTACAAACGACCCGACTTACATACGACCCAACTTACAGATGACACAAACTTAAGAACGGCTCCTAAAGATTTTGTTTTTTGTTTTGTTGAGCACAATATTTTATGTAACCTATTATTACAGTACAGGGGTATTATTATTATTATTATTATCACCACAGTAATACATTGTATTATTATTACCACATATGAGCCATTATTGTATTGTAATTATTATTAGTATTATTATTTATCAGGATCTGAGTAATGTACAAATCCGGTTTTAGCTGCCAGGAACTCGTCCTTAACCCAGGGACCACTTGTATAAATATATATATATATATATATATATATATATATATATATATACTACCTCACAAAATCTACTGCACAAACCAGGAACCAGCCCCATGCTGAAGAGATGCACTAACATTGAATGACTGTCTGTGGGTAGGTTTCATGGTTTGCGCATAATCCAATCCTATGATTTGCTTAAAGCTGTGTAAATCAGCAGGCATGTGCTTAAAAGGAGCCATATATAAAATGTTTTTTGGGGTTTAAAAGTGAGATGCATACATAGACAACAGCTACTATAGGATATTGGTACTATACTGTGGTCTTAACATGTTGTCTTCTAATTTGCTCTATATTTACAAACTTGTATAGTAGCATGAGTTAGATAAATAGCATTTCTTAAATGTCTATAACATAATTAGTGTATCTGCCTACCAGCACAGCCACAGCTTCATTTTACACCAAATATAACTCAGTGTTTTACATTGTGTAGAAGAGATTTTGAGATACTGGATTTGTTTAGAAAATGGGAATGAGTCTATAAATCTGGCACACATATTATATACACTGTATTCTCGCTATATTATAATAACTTATTTATTAAATTAATTAATTAATAATATTAAAATATACAAACAATAATTTGAGTATGCACACACCTCTTAATTTCTAGTTAAAATGGGAGAGAAGGAAAATGTATTAATTTGTTGGAGCACTACAAATTAAAGGTGATAAACTAGGTGACCTAGGCCCTTTTCATTACCAGACACCACCTACATACAGTACATCCATACATATGAGCTCTGATATCATAGCTCATAGTTTTCTCATCAATCTATGTATTTCATTATTTTGCATAGTGTATGATAATGCAGTGTTAATATTACTTCCTTTTATCCTTTTATTATTTTGTCATATTAATGAACACAACAAATCAGTTTGCTTTATTTTCCTTACTATGCAACACACTAAATAAATGTTCAATCAAAATTCATAACTACATGATAACAGAGAAAAATATGTTTATTAATTTTCCTACTTCCTGTCTTGGTGCTGAGGCCACAAATAAATTGCCTGTTGACCACAATGATGTGATTTACTGAGCAATCATCCACTATATTAGATGGGTTTAGACATCACACTCTATACTGCACTTTGGTGTCTGTACTGTATTTCATCGCCCTCTGGTGGTCTTTGCTTGTATTACTAAATAAAGAAATAAACAATGATCTCACATTCCCCGATCATGGAATGTAAAGCTCCTGGTTTGTTTAACTGTAATCTAAAATCTTCTTCTATCTATCAAACGAAAAACAGAACAACTACAACAGAATTGTTAATTAGGTTTCAACTGGTAAGGACCAGAAAATAAGCTTTTATATGTAGAATTATACGTGTGATGTGTATCAAGATTCAATCATGTTCTACACTCAAAAATAGTTTAAAAAAATTAAACTATTTTAAAAAGATAGCGCTCGGCTTAAGTGCCTAAGCTTATTCTATTTGCTCTCACATAATGTTGGCACTAAAATAAAACTTGATTAAAAATGAATTTACAGGGGTACAAGAGTATGTGGGATCTATGAGATCTGCTAAAAAAAACATATAAAATCATATATAAAGTGACTTATCTATCACCAAATCGATATATATGACCAGGATTGAGCACAGGAGGACACAGCTGCCTTTAAAAATCAAGGTTGGAATTTTTTTCCCTGACATTTGCTTCTGAACCAGAACAAAGGAGACTTTCAAACACTGATAAACAACATCCATACTTAAGGTTGGTAAAGACTCCTTTTGCCTGTCTGTTTCAAACCTATACAGTTCTAAACTAGATGCCTTACACTACTGGAGATCTAGTCTGTGTAATAATTTAAAGATATAGAACACAATAAGCTGTATAATTGTAGATTTTGTCAAAAGAAGACCCAGCGGCTTATCTCTCAAATATATAACATATGCTTTTTATGTTGGAGACTGTGAAAAATGAATACAGACTACACTTCTTTATAAGGCTATAAATACACAACTACTTTAGAACTGAAATAGCTTCTTCTTATTGAAGAGTCAGTACAGTAAGAGTAAATCTCCTTGTTTACAACTTGTCTGTGTACTCTACTACCATCTAGTTGCCAACTGAAATATTAACGCCTTCAAAAAAAAATATGTCTGGAAGAAAGAAGATATTCAAGACTTGAAAGAATGTATCTCCTCTTTCAGATTAGAAATTAAAGCTGAGATACAGAGAGTGTCTTTGGAACTAACAGCAGAAATAAAAGCATTGAACGCCAAAGCTCTTGAATTAGAAGACAGATATAATAACCTTCTTAAGTCACACACAGAAATAGAAAAGGATCTGATTGGGCTTAAAAAGGAACAAAACAACTTAAAATCATACAAGAGGATCTAGAAAATAGATCTCATATGTCAAACATTCACAAATGTAACTTATAAGAGTCAGTACAAGACCTTCCTCTATACATGAAAGATTTATGTGTCAAACTTTTACCAGATCTAAGTGAAGAAGAACTTCGAATGGACAGGATTCCTAAGAGCTCCACAATCCTCAAATGAGAGACCAAGAGATGTGATCGTACAAAAGTCTTATTCATGAAAGCAGCTATATATGGTGTTCCTTAAATTGAAGGATGTCAACCAGCTATCTTCTCGCACTTGTCACTTCTGAAACCCTTTTTAGGAATGATTACAAAGCATGGATACAATTATACTTGGGGCTTTATTTTTAGACTTATTATATCAAAAGAAGGGAGACATCACACAATTCATACTCCCGAGAAAGGTGAAGCGATGCTCTATTTGTGGTACTTACCAATTCCAAACAACCTGGGATAAAAACAAAAATTCCTAATACAAAGTAGACCAAAATACCATCCATACTCAAACAGAAGAGACACCAGATGAGAAGTAAATAAAGAAGAAAGTTCCACACCACAATGGAAATAGAATGTAGCAGCATTAAGCAATGAAATGTAAATGTAAAGAGACACTACTTATTATCTAACAAAGTCACTATATAAGTTCTAGATAAAGAAATATGGGTGAACTTTGCTTCATAAATTGTATGAAAAATAATATTAAAGTCTAAAAGTGCATCTAGGACCGAGCACATATAGAAGAAACTCCAAATCAAACTTGAAATAAGTGTTTTTGCAATTTAAGTGGAATGAGATGAGTAAAGTATAACACACGTGAATATGTGCAAAGATAAAGTTTGGTTATTTTACAAACTTTAGCCTTGCACATATTGATATGTCTTATATTTTATTAATATTATTCCATTGAGAAAGCACTTTAATAGAGCAAAATACGTTGTGGGGGGAGTCTTTATGGGATGACTCCAAATGCCCTCATTGCATGTATATTGTTCCTGTGCAGTTATTACAAGGTGTGGAATACATTTATAATGTGTGCAATTTGCCTATCTATTATGTACCTTACATTTCATACATTTCAACTCTCTTTAATACCTCTTGAGTATTAATGGTATATGGAATGCTCTGTATTTTTAATATTAAAATAATTTAATGAGTATTTATTTCTATATCCAAGTATAATATTATTAAGTGCTCAAAAGATCTGTTTTTCTTCATTTAAATCTTCCAAAACGTCCCTACAATGACTTATTAAAGTGAGTAAAAACAGAGATTGAAATACTTGTTCATAAAATTATATTTAGATATACAAATAAAAAAAAATTAGATTATTTTAATATTTAAATCAGGGAATTTTTCAACCTCAATAATTATTTTCTAATGGTATATCTCGCGGTATACTTGCTTGCTGCGGGCTTGAACTGCTACAATTCTATACAATTGAACAAGCCCGCAAATTAGGGGCCGAAAGCCAAAACCATAAACAATGCACTCGTATGTAGCATTTCAGGGCGGGAACATGAACAATTAAGCAAGGCTGTAACTACACATTTAAAAACAACCAACAGAAAATTAAACTAGGTTACATGTCAATCAATTAGCGTTTGGGGTTCCAATATGCTATCAGACTTGCAAAACACACAATAATAAAAATAAATGCCAATACTGTTCTAGTCCATGTGGGTGGCCTGAAATGTATTAAGTCATTGAGTCCCGAGATCCACATACCTTAGATTACTGAATAACTATACGGCAACCAATGGTATAACTAATGGGGCTTATCTCCCTTGCGGTATTTATTATTAATATTAATATTATTATTATTATTATTATTATTAACTTTTATTTGTTATGCACCAACATATTCCGTTATATTAGCGTTATACAGGGAATAAGAAGAAGGAAGCAAAGTGAGGCGAGCAGTTGAAGCCTCATTGCAGGGCTCTCGATGAGCGAGGACTTAGCTGCAATGAGCCAAAGGCGCTCATTGCAGTGGTAGAGATGAGCATCTCAGGTGATCATCTCAAAGCCCGCGGAACTTAGCTGCAATACTTTACAGTACAAAATACTTTACCACTGAATTCAAATAAAAAAAAAACAACAAATACTTTTTAAAAAATACCTTTCACACACAGCACAGGGAGGGAGTCAGGGAGCCTGTGAGTGAGGTTGCAATTTTATTTGAGATATATTTGGTGTTTTTTGGTGATCGAAAATCAGCTAAGCGAGAAAAAAAAAACTTAACTGGTTAAACACAAGGCCGAAGAGAAAGTAAAAAAGAGCCCAAAGCCAGTATCACTTAACGCAAGCCAGTAACACTTAAACCAAGCTAATAACACAGGGGGAGAGGCTCGCAATGAGCGCCAAAGGTAATCATTGCAAAGCACAAAAGTAGATGACGGAAAAGGCTTGCAATGAGCGCCGAAAGTGCTCAGAGGGGGCAGAGCATCAGTAACTTCTCTGATGTGGACCCACCTATACTAGGTGATGGACCACATGGATAGGTTTGAAATAAAATGCTCTCTGTTTATTCTAAATAAACATTTTCAAATCAAATCAATTATATTAGACAGTATGCAAATAGATGTAGATGATGTATTCTTAGCTTGTATAGTGTATGTATAACAAATAGATATAGGAGAGCTGCATTGGAATGACTCCTTAGTAAGCAGAGAACAGTTACAGTGGAGCCATTCCTTGTAGCACTTTGGAATGAAGTTCAAGGTTAGCAAAGGTTTCATCCTTTTTTAGTAGAATATTGAAAGGTTTGTTTGGTATAGCATAATTTATTCTGATCTTTGCTCTTATGTACATTAAGATGGGCAGATAGGAGTGTGATCTATAAAATATGTTACTGCTACTTAAACAAGCAGAATAAAATCAGATATAAAATGACTGTAAATGTTGTATATGTGCATGTAAAATTTTGATTAATCATTTTTTATTTAACTTAAGTTCATATAATAAAAGTTTGTGCCTGGTCATATGTACTGTATACTGAGTACAAACACAAATTATCTTTTTGTACAGCACAGTCTGCAGACAGAGACACTGTGGCACTCAAAGCTGTCAGGGCACAATAATACACTCCTGAGTCAGACACACTGACAGCAGAAATATGCAAAGATATGGACTTATTCACTTTATCCAGTCTTGCAGAATAATTTGTCCCTTCCTCCTCCTCTTTGTTGCTGATGGGATTTCTCAAAAGGATGAATTGAAGACTCTCTCCCTGGTGCTGGACATACCATTGGAGATATGGGACTGTAGACACAGTTTCATATTTGCAATAGAATGTGACTTGTTCTCCCTCCATTATGGTATTGTCAGTGGGTGACTGAGTGATGTCCTCAGTACTGGACAATCCTGCTGTAATGAGACCAAAGAGATAAATTGATTTGATTTAAGAAGTAAAGCAAACATGTTTTTCAGATTTAAAGTCTCTTCCATTCAGAAATATAATTTTCAGATGATCAGATTATCCAATTTTACCTAATATAAACACAAACACTGAGCACATACAGAAGCTCATCTTGGACCTGTGATGGGATGTCTGAGATGTCTGTGTGGTGTAGAAATGGCTTTGAGAGAAACTTAGGAAGTGGGAGGAGTCTACAGGAAACATTACTGAGACTGTGTAATTGCATGCACATAAATATAGCTAGCAGGCTGTCCACAAGTGATAAAGGTGTTTTATTTATTTGCTTAGCTAAACTTAACTGATCTATATCATTTGTGACTACTTTATAATAATTAGTAGTTTGGTAAAAAAAAAAAAAAAATGCCATGGTGTTGAAGTAAGTAACAAAGGCATTTTTAGAAAAAAATCTTATATTTAGGCATTTCTGATTGAGTCAAGGGATATTCCATATTACACTGCTAATCTGTCTGTAGCTTAAGGGGAGGGTTCTTCTATTGAGGCTTGCAGTTCCATTGAGTTCTATTGTCAGGTCTGTTGTTTGGCATGGCGATATTCTACAGAAATTAATATGCATTGTATCCGAATCCAGTTCTTCTCAGATTGTTTTGTCCTCCTGCTTTCCTTACCCCATTGCTTGTGACCTTGACAATTCGCATTGTCTCCTGCCCTAACCTCTGATTGTCTTGCCTGCTGCCTTCCCCTGACTGTTCTTATATATATATATATATATATATATATATATATATATATATATTGACCAATTGAAGAATATTTTCAAAGTCTCCTTTTGGGAACACATGTGATCACTATTTCTGTTGTGAAGAGATAGTTAATAAATACTTTTTATATGTTAATGATTGTTTAGATTAATGGTATATGCAAGCATTGCTATAAATAATAATGGTGTGACTGATAATTAAATGTGTGACTGATTTTGTAGAGGAGCGATATACCGTATTCTAAATGCCATCTTCATCATCATTTGTATATATTATTTTTCAGTGATATATAGCAAAATGAAAGATCTTTTAGGTCCTCTCTGGAACTTAGTTCCCTTTCATATTTGATGTTTTCAAATATTTCTAATATTTCCTCAGTTTCTCGTGGGGATTATAAAACATATGAAGTTACACACACCAGTCTTCCTTCTCACCACAACACTGCCCCCTCTACTCACTTCTACTCACCTTGTACCCCGGTACTATATTCCCATTTTCCATACAATCTTACTGACACTCTTTCTATACACTCACTCTCTGGACAACATTTCTTTCTCCACTATATATTGACAATAAACATGTGGCACTGCATAATGACTCTAAGTGTTCTTAATCTAATGATACTAAACAGGATACACTATGTTTATGCAAGTTGCAGCCACTATGAATTACATGGAGTATGATAATGGCCTCTTAATTGGGTGCTTTGAATTGTTAGTTAATATTTTTTTGTGGGGGGTTGCCCTTGCTGACCACTGTAGCTAGCCCACAAGCTGGAGTGAGATAGCATGACAACTATGCCATCTCTGGGCTTAATTTCCAAGTGGAAACTTTCATGCAAAATATTTTGGAGTCCCCTTTGCAATTTCTCTATACAAGGGAGGTGTCTGTATGGTTTAATAAAAGGCCACACATATTTGTAGGTGGTCATATCACCCCTAATGATCAGATCTGCTTTCTCTAGAAATATTTATCTGCCACCCTCCATTAATAAATAAAAAATCCCTGTTGTGGGTGCATGCATTTTGCACCTGCTTCATCGGCAGTAGAGCTTTGAGCACTAATGTTTTTTAGCTAGTGAATTCATTATTTTTATTATTATAAAATGTAAAAGTTTGTAGTCTGATCATGACTTCCATGTACCCCAATATAAAAACATGGCAGATCTAGTTACTTGTTAGCACTGTGGGCCTCAGAGCACAATAATACACCGCTGAGTCAGACACACTGACACCAGAAATGTGTAGGTATGTTGATTTGGTCTTTTTGTCCAGTTTGGATGAATATTTTGTCCCTTTTACCACCTCCTCTTTGCTGTACTGATGTCTTGAAAGGATAAACTGAGGTCTCTTCCCAGGATGTTGCACATACCAGTGGAGATATGGATCACTGTCTGATGTTTCATATTCACAATAAAACCTGACCTGACTTCCATCTACAACTGTATCTTCATGTGGTGACTGAGTGACATTATCAGCCCTGGACAGTCCTGAGGAATAGAGAAATAACATTTTGTATTACATATCTCTAACTCAAGGTCTACATAATCCCTCATCTAAAGCATTGGTTTCTATACATTTATCTAGTTGCCTCCTCTTACCTGATACAATGACGCACAACACTGAACACAAACACAGCTTCGTCTTTGGACGGTTTGTCTGAGAAGTTTCAGTTTTGTGTTATTGGTTTTAAGAGAATCTGTTTAAGAAGTAGGAGGAGCCAGTAATAATACTCTCTATACTGTATAGGTCCATAGTATAAATGTCATAGACCAGTTCTATGGAGACATCCACAGTGCTCAGGAGCATCAGTATCGCCTCACTCAGCTGATCTGAAGAATTGTATTTCCCTCATAATTAATCCCTTTTTAATTCTTCTTATTATCAATTGCCTATAAAGATAATGTAAAGCTATGATGAATTCAAACTAAACTTCAAATTTCCCTACCAAGCACGCACAATAATTCACTTTATCTATAGTTCAGTAATCGTACATATTGTTCGGAGGCACAAGCAAGTCTTTAGAGCATGGGTGTAGGAGCCAAAGAAAATCTGGGGGGGGGGGGGGGGTACTGCATATAGTATAAAAATACCACACAACTGCTTCTCCACACATAAACACACACATTAAAAAATCTGGGTGGACTTCTCCCCATCATCTCCCCCAGTTCCAACACCCATGCTTTAGAGTGATGATAAAATAGTGCTAAAATCTTCTGAATTATAACATATTTTAGACTGGGGTTAGACTTCACCACTGTTGTCACTGGTGTACTACTGTATGTACCTCTGTAGAGCTCTTCATTGGTTACATACAAATATAAATACTGTTGTTAAATTTAGGCATAGTGCAGATGTGGGGTGCAGGATAAATATGAGGGTTCTAGATCATGATGCTTTCTATCATTATCCATTGTTATGTGACATGTTACATATACCTCAGTATAAAATTGAGTTTTGCTAACCTTCTGTATTTCTCTGTCAATCCATGATAATGACTTTGCTACAAACATGTTCAAGATACTACTGTACTGTTACTGTTGTAACGTTGAGTTTATCTGTATTTGAAATATGTTACTATCTGTGAGCTCTCTCTAGTGTCAGATGTTTAGATTGCAGTTTTCAATATTTTGTTATTTACTTATATTTCAAATATAGAATAATACATTTTAATAGCAGATAAACAATTATAGATCTATTCAGTATGCTTATATTATCTACATAAAAAGTTTAAAATGTAATTAATCCTTAAGATATTGTCTGCACATCCACGAATTTGTAAATTAGTTTATTTTAATGAATGTTTTGGATGAAGCTCCTTTCCACTCCTCTAACAGAATCTTACACCCACCAAACAATGGAGAACTTTTTGCTCATATATTTCTCTTTTTCTGAGCTACAACTGCCCTTTAAATGTATGAAATCCCTTAATATATCTGAAGGTTTCTATAATATCACCATTTCTCTTATTTATTTATAAATCTGAAGACACAAAACATTGTTCCCATTTTGTATGAAGTTGGTGGCCTTCTTGAATGGTCATTTGATTCCAGTGCTCTGATCTCACCCTGCGCTTTCCCAAACTTATGCTATGTATTTTACTACCAATGGTCACAACTAATCAGCCTTCCAGCAGAACATGGTTGGACTAAAATAGATGACCAGAGTGAGTAGTAAAACATTTTGCCTTAGTTTATGTAGAGAAGCATAGCCTTCTGTACCTGGAAGGCAACAGGAAAAAAGGGTTTATATCACCAACACAGATCTTTCCTATACACAGAGGCACTCCAGTTCTTTTCATCGAGAGACATGAAATTGATCTTTACCTGTGCTGCTAAAATCCATGGTCAATGTGACTCATAGCAGCTCTCATAGCGAACCTACCAGCATATGTTAGAAAGCCTTAAACACTCAAAAACCAGCATCTCCCAGGGCCGACCACACAATCAGACACTGCTGATTCACAGGTACTGCAGCACCTTGAAGATAAGCATTGGGTGTAAACACACATGACATCAACTGCTGTCCTGTACTTTAGGGCTGGATCTACCACTGGTGCAGGCAGTGCATTGCACCGGAGCCCCTGCACTGATGGGGATCAGTACTGTCTAATTTTCTTAAAATTAAATTACATTTATATATTTTTTTTTCTTTAGTGTGGTGGACCCATCCCTAGCCAAGTCCCCATGTGCCATTCACCCCCTCCCTTGCTCTCTTACTGTGCATGGTTGTCCCGACCATCCACCCCCTCTCCCCCCACCCCCCATCACCCTCCTCTTACTGTGCAATGTGGTCCAGACATGGAAATTCAAATCTTTGGTATCCTTCATCTGCTGGCGCTTCATATTGCCGGGGGAAGGAAACCTGAATTACATCACACACCCATGTAACGTAATTTTAAAAAATATAACTTAAATCTCTAGTGTTAATGGTTATTACAAAGCTGTGTTTGTTTCAGGACATTATAAGAAATACCAAATTTTTTGGGTATAAATTGGATAACAGACCCACAAATGCATTCATTTTATACATGTGTAGTTGTGTATTACTGTAATTAGTTTGATAAAATAATCAACCAGGCCCTGTCTTTTACTGTGATAAAAAGACAACAGATGCGGGAAGCCCAAGAATAGATTAAGATCACAGCTGGTCTTTATTAATAGTACAAAAAGTAAGCCTTGGGAAGGAAAATGTGGGGATAACATTTGTACATTTTAGCTGAAAACTAGGAGATAATTACTTAACATAGTTTATCACCATGAATGTCTTATAGAGAGGGTGAATGTATATACATCCAAATACTGTTCAAGCGAAATGTGTCAGAAGCCAGGAGAGCCAGAACCCACAAGTAGAGATGTCGCGAACAGTTCGCCCGCGGACTATTCGCAGCGATTTTGGCATGTTCGCGTTCGCATCGGACACGTGCGCTTTTCGGTTCGCCTCCTATTTTTTATCTTTGAGGAAACTTTGACCCTGCACCTCACAGTCAGCAGACACATTCCAGTCGATCAGCAGCATACACTGCCTTCCAGGGCCTTCCATCTGAAGGACAGCATACATTTTAGAATCATTCTGAAGCTGCATTCGTTGTGTGAGGACAGATAGTGTAGCTGCTGGAGATTTAATAGGGAAATAGATAGCCAGGCTGTGTATTTAGGGCCTCATTAAATTCCAGCCTCGTAAATAAGAGGCTTCTACTTAAGCCCTACGTACTGCAAAGTTTCTCTAACTTACAATGCTATTAAATTAGCCCTGCTGCGAGCAACGTATGAGCTACGCAGCAGGCCCGTACGTATCTACACTGCGTAAATGTACATGAGGAGTGACAGCCTGCGAGATGATATCGCAGGCTCCCACTCCTCATCAAGTGCTGCGGGGGTCCTAAAAGGGACCTCCGCGGCAGTCCCCCACATAAGCCCTGCCGTGGGGGGTACTCCAAACCCCCCCCAGGCACCTAAAATGAACCCCCCCTCAATGCGGGGGTCCCCGTCGGGACCCCCGAAGTGTCCTCACATGAACACCTTGCTGCAGGGGTCCATAGGAACCCCCGCAGCCCCCACACATTAACCCCTTGCAGCGGGGGTCCCCGATCGGCACCGATCAGGCCCCCGCTGCATTTAAAACTTTTAAATTCCCCGCCGCAGCTCCTTAAAGGGACCGCGGCACACTATTACCCAATCCCGGCCGCGGCACTTAAAATTAACCCCCCTCTATGCTGGGGGTCCCCATCGGGACCCCCGAAGTTTCCCCACATAAACCCATTGCAGGGGGGCTCCCCGATCTGCATAGATCAGGCCCTCCGCTGCATTTAAAACTTTTAAATTCCCCGCCGCGGCTCCTTAAAGGGACCGCGGCACACTATTACCCAATCCCGGCCGCGGCACTTAAAATTAACCCCCCTCTATGCTGGGGGTCCCCATCGGGACCGCCGAAGTTTCCCCACATAAACCCATTGCAGGGGGGGTCCCCGATCTGCATAGATCAGGCCCTCCGCTGCATTTAAAACTTTTAAATTCCCCGCCGCGGCTCCTTAAAGGGACCGCGGCACACTATTACCCAATCCCGGCCGCGGCACTTAAAATTAACCCCCCTCTATGCTGGGGGTCCCCATCGGGACCCCCGAAGTGTCCCCATATAAACCCCCTGCTGCGGGGGGCCCCGATCGGCACCGATCGTGACCCTGCTGCAATTCAATTTTAAACTTCCGGCCTCGCGGGTCCTCAAAGGACCGTAAAGGTCCTGAAAGGACTCACACTAAAAATATTAACCCCAGGCAACTATAATTACCCCATTAACTCATAGTGGTCAATACAGACCACCATAAGGCCTAAATTAACCCATTAACTCATGGTGGTCAATACAGACCACCATAAGGCTCTAATTAACCCATTAACTCATGGTGGTCAATCCAGACCACCATAAGGCCTAAATTAACCCATTAACTCATGGTGGTCAATCCAGACCACCATAAGGCTCTAATTAACCCATTAACTCATGGTGGTCAATACAGACCACCATAAGGCTCTAATTAACCCCATCAGTCCCATAAGGGTATATTATTACCATTATGGGCCTGTTACAACCCAACATTAACCACATAAGTGCCATGATGGTCCTCAAGGACCATCATGACACTAACTACAAACACTACACTATAACCCCCAATAAACCATTTAATCTAAACTAACCCCCCTCTACACTAATCTATTAACACTTACACTACCTACCTACACTACCTACCCCCTAATAAACCTTCCCACCACTCTAATTACAAAAAATAAAAAACCTACAGCACAGAAAACAAAAAACAATTACAACCCCACCCCCCACTACAGAAAACAAAAAAATACATTACAACCCCACCCCCCACTACAGAAAATAAAAAAATTACACACCTGAAAAGGAAAGACAGATAAACACAATACAATACATACATATAATACATTACATACATTACATACAATACATGACATTACATATAATATATTACATATAATATATTACATATAATATATTACATATAATACATTACATACATTACATACAATACATGACATTACATATAATATATTAAATATAATATATTACATATAATATATTACATATAATACATTACATACATTACATACAATACATGACATTACATACATTACATATAATATATTAAATATAATATATTACATATAATATATTACATATAATATATTACATATAGTCCTAATCAAATACCCCCTATCTATCTAACATACAATCTATTTAATTTAAAATAAATCCTAACTATATCAAATACATCCCCCTATCTATCTAATATACAAAAATTCCTAACTACATACACAGACCATTATTCTAAAGTAAAATAAAATAATTACAGTCCTAACTACATACACAGACCCTAATTCTAAGCTAAAATCAATAAATTAAGACCACTTACCTTTAAGATGTTGCTTCAGATCACTAACCTATGGGTCAAACAAAAAATAAAAATTAGTACAAAACATTAACATCAAATAAATAAACATTCTATACATTCTAAATATTCAACTCACCTTTACAGCATGTCCAGTCACTGTTTAGCTCTTCCGGCGCGGCCCTGTTAAAAAAAAAAACACAATACATGAATACATTAATACAATATATAAACAATAAATAAAATACACAAATAAACATCTAAATATACATTTCACTTACCTCCCCGCGATGTCCCCGGCCTTCTCTCCTTCAGCCCCGGCTGGGCCGCGGAACCATCCGCGCTCTAAAAAAAAAAAAAAAAAAAACTAACGGAGGTCTGCACTGGCAGACCTCCCCGACGCTACTGAACCTCCCGGAGTCGTTTCCGGGAGGAAATTGGCATTGTCGGCTTGTGATTGGCTGAAAAGGCTGTCAGCCAATCAAAAGTCGTCAATGTAGGAGCCAATCAGGATGCGCAGATGTCTTCTACCAATCACTCCGTGGGGGTGTATCCCATAGTGATTGGCTGAAGGCATCTGAGCGTTGTGATTGGTTCCCAGAAAGATAGACAAGTGTTTAAGCCAATCAGGGTGGGATATTGGGGTGTATCCCATCCTGATTGGCTTACACATTGACGACTTTTGATTGGCTGAAATTGATAGACAGCTTTTTCAGCCAATCACAAGCCGCCAATGCCAATTTCCTCCCGGAAACGACTCCGGGAGGTTCAGTAGCGTCGGGGAGGTCTGCCAGTGCAGACCTCCGTTAGTTTTTTTTCTTTTTTTTTTTTAGAGCGCGAATGGTTCCGCGGCCCAGCCGGGGCTGAAGGAGAGAAGGCCGGGGACATCGCGGGGAGGTAAGTGAAATGTATATTTAGATGTTTATTTGTGTATTTTATTTATTGTTTATATATTGTATTCATGTATTCATGTATTGTGTTTTTTTTTTAACAGGGCCGCGCCGGAAGAGCTAAACAGTGACTGGACATGCTGTAAAGGTGAGTTGAATATTTAGAATGGATAGAATGTTTATTTATTTGATGTTAATGTTTTGTACTAATTTTTATTTTTTGTTTGACCCATAGGTTAGTGATCTGAAGCAACATCTTAAAGGTAAGTGGTCTTAATTTATTGATTTTAGCTTAGAATTAGGGTCTGTGTATGTAGTTAGGACTGTAATTATTTTATTTTACTTTAGAATAATGGTCTGTGTATGTAGTTAGGAATTTTTGTATATTAGATAGATAGGGGGATGTATTTGATATAGTTAGGATTTATTTTAAATTAAATAGATTGTATGTTAGATAGATAGGGGGTATTTGATTAGGACTATATGTAATATATTATATGTAATATATTATATGTAATATATTATATTTAATATATTATATGTAATGTATGTAATGTCATGTATTGTATGTAATGTATGTAATGTATTATATGTAATATATTATATGTAATATATTATATTTAATATATTATATGTAATGTATGTAATGTCATGTATTGTATGTAATGTATGTAATGTATTATATGTAATATATTATATGTAATATATTATATTTAATATATTATATGTAATGTCATGTATTGTATGTAATGTATGTAATGTATTATATGTATGTATTGTATTGTGTTTATCTGTCTTTCCTTTTCAGGTGTGTAATTTTTTTATTTTCTGTAGTGGGGGGTGGGGTTGTAATGTATTTTTTTGTTTTCTGTAGTGGGGGGTGGGGTTGTAATTGTTTTTTGTTTTCTGTGCTGTAGGTTTTTTATTTTTTGTAATTAGAGTGGTGGGAAGGTTTATTAGGGGGTAGGTAGTGTAGGTAGGTAGTGTAAGTGTTAATAGATTAGTGTAGAGGGGGGTTAGTTTAGATTAAATGGTTTATTGGGGGTTATAGTGTAGTGTTTGTAGTTAGTGTCATAATGGTCCTTGAGGACCATCATGGCACTTATGTGGTTAATGTTGGGTTGTAACAGGCCCATAATGGTAATAATATACCCTTATGGGACTGATGGGGTTAATTAGAGCCTTATGGTGGTCTGGATTGACCACCATGAGTTAATGGGTTAAATAGAGCCTTATGGTGGTCTGGATTGACCACCATGAGTTAATGGGTTAAATAGAGCCTTATGGTGGTCTGGATTGACCACCATGAGTTAATGGGTTAATTAGAGCCTTATGGTGGTCTGGATTGACCACCATGAGTTAATGGGTTAAATAGAGCCTTATGGTGGTCTGGATTGACCACCATGAGTTAATGGGTTAATTAGAGCCTTATGGTGGTCTGGATTGACCACCATGAGTTAATGGGTTAATTTAGGCCTTATGGTGGTCTGTATAGACCACCATGAGTTAATGGGTTAATTAGAGCCTTATGGTGGTCTGGATTGACCACCATGAGTTAATGGGTTAAATAGAGCCTTATGGTGGTCTGGATTGACCACCATGAGTTAATGGGTTAATTAGAGCCTTATGGTGGTCTGGATTGACCACCATGAGTTAATGGGTTAAATAGAGCCTTATGGTGGTCTGGATTGACCACCATGAGTTAATGGGTTAATTAGAGCCTTATGGTGGTCTGGATTGACCACCATGAGTTAATGGGGTAATTATAGTTGCCTGGGGTTAATATTTTTAGTGCGAGTCCTTTCAGGACCTTTACGGTCCTTTGAGGACCCGCAAGGCGGGAAATTTAAAATTGAATTGCAGCAGGGTCACGATCGGTGCCGATCGGGGCCCCCCGCTGCAGGGGGTTTATGTGGGGACACTTCGGGGGTCCCGATGGGGACCCCCAGCATAGAGGGGGGTTAATTTTAAGTGCCGCGGCCGGGATTGGGTAATAGTGTGCCGCGGTCCCTTTAAGGAGCCGCGGCGGGAAATTTAAAAGTTTTAAATGCAGCGGGGGGCCTGATCTATGCAGATCGGGGCCCCCCCCCCTGCAATGGGTTTATGTGGGGACACTTCGGGGGTCCCGATGGGGACCCCCAGCATAGAGGGGGGTTAATTTTAAGTGCCGCGGCCGGGATTGGGTAATAGTGTGCCGCGGTCCCTTTAAGGAGCCGCGGCGGGAAATTTAAAAGTTTTAAATGCAGCGGGGGGCCTGATCTATGCAGATCGGGGCCCCCCCCTGCAATGGGTTTATGTGGGGACACTTCGGGGGTCCCGATGGGGACCCCCAGCATAGAGGGGGGTTAATTTTAAGTGCCGCGGCCGGGATTGGGTAATAGTGTGCCGCGGTCCCTTTAAGGAGCCGCGGCGGGGAATTTAAAAGTTTTAAATGCAGCGGGGGCCTGATCTATGCAGATCGGGGACCCCCGCTGCAAGGGGTTAATGTGGGGGTGCTGCAGGGGTCCCGATAGAGACCCCTGCAGCATGGGGATGTGTATAGGGTGCAGGGGGGAGCCTCACACTGCTGTCTCGGGCTGTTCCGAGGCAGCACGTAGAGGCTTTCGGATCCCTTGCGTGGACTTTTTGTCCACGTAGGGATTCTTACGATATGCGAGACTCGTGCATAGATTTAAGGCTACGTAGCTCTCTCGGAGCCTATTCTCGGCCATTTTCTCGCAGTCATATCGTAAAGCAGGCTGCGAGAGATTCGGTTCTCGCAAACAGCAGGAAAACTGCCTTTTGCGAGCACCGAGAGAACTACGAGGGAGAATTTAATAGGGCCCTTAGCTTCCACTACAGACCTGAAGGACTAAATCTAATTTCAGTTGCCTGCCTGTGTCAGGCTCACAGCTTATATTGTGCTCAGTGAAATAAAACAACACTTTTTTGACTGTAATCTACAGGCATGTGTGTGAAGCCTATTGCATCTACTCTGCCAACTTTTGCCAGTGCACAGTGATACGTCATATCTGGTGCAACCGTAGTGTACTGTGACATAAAACAACACTTTTTTGACTGTAATAGATTGAATAGCAATTGCCTGCCTACAGGCGTGTGTGTGAAGCCTATTGCATCTACTCCAACTGCCAACTTTTGCCAGTGCACAGTGACACTCATATCTGGTGGCACCTTAGATTGCACGCGCAGTGCCCCAAATTTGAAGTAGGAGGTCCGACCAAGCATCTTTTTCCATCTCCCTGTTCCAAAAATCAATGCCATATACACGTCCCCTAATAGTGGACGTAACAGGGATTAAACCGATAGGAATAGTACTACTTAACAGTACACACCTTATAATAATGCAGACAGAGGCAACGCAGAGAGAGGAGTCTGAAGAAGAGGAGTCAGAGGAGGAAGGTGGCTTTGAGGAGGTGGAAGACCAAACACAGCAGGCGTCCCAGGGGGCTTGTTGTCACCTTTTGGGGACCCTTGGTGGCTGGGACATGGCTAGCTTGGTATCCAACCTTGTGCAAATGGGGAGTTTGCGGTTGTGCAAAGGGACTGTTTGCAGTTGTTTGTGGTGCATTAAACGGGGAGATTGGTCTGTTACTGTGAAGCGGGTGTAACCC
This sequence comes from Discoglossus pictus, assembly GCA_027410445.1. NCBI lineage: Eukaryota > Metazoa > Chordata > Amphibia > Anura > Alytidae > Discoglossus > Discoglossus pictus. The sequence goes on from CM050163.1 coordinate 389,202,960, forward strand.
TTACACTACCTGATCGATACAACATCATACCTGATGTTTTAAAGCATGTTATTCCAAACAATTTAGGAATGTTAGGTGATTTATGCCCTTTATGGCTTAAAACCAGACTCTGCATCAACTATGTAATTTTCCGTGGGAGTTTTGCCATGGATCCCCCTCCGGCATGCTACAGGTGTTAGTCCCCTTGAAACAACTTTCCCATCACTATTGTGGCCAGAAAGAGTCCCTGTGGGTTTTGAAATTCGCCTGCCCATTAAAGTCTATGGCGGGTCGCCGGGTTCGCCCGTTCGCGAACATTTGATGGAAGTTCGCGTCCGCTGTTCGCGAACCGAAAATTTGATGTTCGCGACATCACTAACCCCAAGAGAGGATGCCAGAGAGGCCCATGGTGTAGCAGACAGCAGAACCTGATGGAGAATGAACTTGAAACAATGACTATAGGGGGTAGTATAATGTATTTTTATATAACATTATGTAGAATTCATATAAGTTTTATATATGTAGATATCATCCTTATACCTTTTTACCTGTTTGTAAAAAAAAACATTGTGTAACAGTATTTTGATTTATGTACAATATATCTTTTTAATTATATTTTGTATGTTGGATTATTCACCTGCCCCCAAAAATATATCTGTAGACATTATATATTAATTTCCTACACATTGCTAGAAAAACTACATTGTGCAGAGATCTCTCTTGTTATTTGCAAAGTCTGGCTCCTGCACTCACCACCCTGCTGACAATCTCATCAGCAAATGATGCTCTTGGCCCTGCCTTTATCAGAGATCAAAAGCACTAAACTGATGAGCATACACAGAAAGCACACCATGGATTATCAATAGGAAACCCTATGGATTTTTATCAGGTGAGACCATTGTGGCAGTGATATTCTCACACACAATCTCTGCAAATGAATATAACCCACATCACTACAACAGCACAGCATAAATATCCTGATCTACCAGATTGCCTATGTAATGCTACTGGCCTGTACATGGTCATAGGAGCCCAAAAAATCTGGGGGGGATAATTCAAATTTACTCCCTGGACAGGAAGCATGGGCGGATATACTGCCAGTGCACCCAGTACTCTGCTCTGATGGAGGGATTGCTGCAGTGCCCCTCAAAAACTTTTTTTTTATTTCTTTGCTTACATTTTCATTGCTACTGCCCCCCGATATAATTAAAATGTTTATATATAAAGACTTGTAACAAAGTCCTAAATCACTACAGTTTTAAACATTTCAAACTAATAATTTAAGTTTAAAAGATTTTGGTGACACATAACCACCTTTTTAGCAAAAATCACTCTTAATATTGCTAAATATTCGGCAAATATTATTTATTGGCACTAATGAATTCTTAAGTCAATAGAATGCATATAAACATTTATAGAAAAAAACACCCGAAGCCAAATGTATGAGTTCAAGGCATTTGCAAGTAGCTAATAGAATAGGGCCCATAGTCTAGCCAGATCCCAGAGTAGTTCATTGCTAAATTTTCTTTAGCTACTTTTGTGGGACTCCAAGGTTTATTGCCTCCCACACAGAGGCCCCTGAAGGGATCAATGGACACAGAAAATGTGAATGTATGTTGAGAATCTGTTTGGGAGAAAGCTATGGGCAAGTATTACATGATCCAAACTGTTAATCACAGAGATGATTAATATTTATAGTTTTACTTGTGCTGACAAAATATATATTTAATGTTTACCCTAACAAGGTGATATGAAAACACAAACTCATACACAGATATTTCTCTGTAAACACAAAGCATTACATTTCAATGAAAATGTACAATAGTTAAATTCCCTCTAGTGGACTTATTCTGTATTACAAATTTAAAATGCCCCTTTGAAGGGTAAAACAAATAAAAAATCTTCTTCTTGATAAGATTTATGTGGACTATATACTGCAAGATTGTAATTTATGGAGTTTTTGCATGTTTACAGTTCCACACTATAAATTGTTTTATGAAGTGAAAATTAACAAAATCTATGTATCCTTTTGACATACTCCAGTAATAATCATGGATGAACAGGTTCCTCACTCTTCAACCATGGATAGGCAGCCATTTTGACTGAAGAGCCAGTGCTATTCAGTGATATGATTGTGAGGTGGCAAGAAGCCTGTGTTATGCTGTGATATGGCAGTGAGGAGGGAGGAAGTCTGTGTTATGCAGTGATATGTCAATGAGTAGGAATGAAGCCTGTGTTGTGAGATGAGGATGGGACCTAGCACTGTACCTTTGGGTATGCCAACAGTCAGAGTGTGAGGAATTGACTCTGCTGGGTTTTGAACCTACACCTGCACAAGATGCCCGCTTGCCCCTACCAGAAAAGTTTGGAGGAGATCGCAAAAAATGTAGGGGTTTCCTAAATCAATGCCGTTTGCACTTCATGATGTTACCTCAACGATTTCCATCTGAAAGAGAGAAGGTGGGATTTATTTTTTCCTTATTCAAAGATGAAGCCCTGGCTTGGGGCTCCCCTCTTCTGGAACAGGACAGTCCGGTCTTGGGTAATCTAAATGACTTTCTTGAGGCCATGTGCCTAGTTTTTGATGACCCAAATCGATGTGCTACAGCAGAAGCCACTCTCCTTCATTTGCATCAAGGGAGGCGCTCGGTGGCTGAATATGCTGCTGAATTCAGACAGTGGGTTGCTGATACTACCTGGAACCAATCAGCCCAGAGGTTCCACTTCAGAAAAGGTCTCTCAGAAGCTATAAAAGATGAGCTAGCTTGTGTTGATCTTCCTGCTGACTTTGATGCATTTGTGCGTTTGGCTATCCGTATTGATCGGAGACTTTCTGAAAGAAGATTGGAAAGACAGGGCTCTTTTAGACCAAGTACTACTCCAATTTCCTATTCAAGAACTTCTACTCCGATCCCACAAACACCTACAGACTCTGAGCCAGAGGCTATGCAGGTAAATCTAATAAGAGGGCCATTATCCAACAAAGAAAAACAGTGGCGACGCACTCACAATTTATGCCTATATTGTGGTAGTGCAGGGCACTATGCCATCAATTGCCCTAGCAAATCCAAAAGAACAATAGCTATGGCAGCTGAGGGTGCACAGATTCAACACCAATCCCAGATTTCAGATCAACTGGATTCTGTCACACAACCCTTGTTTTCTCTGGCTCATGGTGAAGAGGGTATGTTGACTCAACATCCTCACTTTGCAATGTGGTGATCGTAAAATTTCAACTACAGCTATGATAGATTCTGGAGCAGGCGGAAAATTTATGGACATTAAATTTGCAGCAGGAAATAGAATTCAGTCTATCCCTAATTCTTCACCTGTGTTAATGGAGACAGTTGACGGTTCTCCACTTACGTCAGGCCCGGTTACACATGAGACTGTGCCCTTAATGTTGACTCTGGAAGTGAATCACCATGAGGCTATCTCTTTCCACCTAATTTCCTCAACACAGTTTCCAGTGATTTTGGGGGTACCTTGGCTTGCTCTGCATAACCCACAGATTGATTGGAAGATCAGAACTTTGTCCTTTCCTTCAGAACACTGCTTAATGAATTGTCAACCCTCTAAGGTAACACCTGTTGCCACAACAATTAATGAAATGGTTGCTACAAACTTGACTAAGCTTCCTCTACAATATCGGGATTTTGCAGATGTCTGTCATAAGAAGAATGCTGATCAGCTTCCACCACACAGGCCTTATGATTGCCCAATAGAGCTGTTGCCTGGGGCTGCTATCCCATTTGGCCGTATATATTCCCTTTCTGAGCCTGAATTGAAAGCTCTTCGTGAATACCTACAAGAAAATCTTGCCAAAGGCTTTATTCGACCATCTACTTCTCCAGCAGGAGCTCCTATTTTCTTTGTAGAAAAGAAAGATGGCAGCCTACGGCCATGCGTTGATTACAGGGACATTAATAACATCACTGTTAAAAACCGCTACCCCTTGCCTCTGATTCCTGAACTTTTGGAGAGACTTCGCTCAGCTAAAAAATTTACGAAGCTTGATCTTCGGGGGGCATATAATCTGGTTCGCATAAGACCCAATGATGAATGGAAAACAGTTTTCAGAACCAGGTACGGGCATTACGAATATCTAGTAATGCCTTTTGGGCTGTGTAATGCCCCTGCAACTTTCCAGCATCTTATCAATGATGTACTACGAGATCTCCTGGATCAGTTTGTTGTGGCATATTTGGATGATATCCTAATATTCTCTGATAATCTTGAAAACCACAGAAAACAGGTCCGTATAGTTCTAGAGCGCCTTCGTACCCACCGCCTATACATTAAACTAGAAAAATGTGAGTTGAAACAAACAGAAATTCAATTCCTGGGGTATGTAATAACTCCCAAAGGTTTAAGTATGGACGCAAGTAAAATTAAAGCTGTGCTGGACTGGCCCATCCCCAAGAATGAAAAAGATGTTCAGAGATTTGTGGGGTTTTCCAATTTTTACAGGCGTTTCATTAAGAATTTCTCTGCCGTTATTATACCGATCACTGAACTCACACGTAAAGGGACTCCTTTTCAGTGGTCCGATAAGGCGGATACCGCATTTTCCCGATTGAAGACTCTGTTTACCTCTGCCCCTGTCCTGGTACATCCTCAGCCGGAATTACCATTTATTGTGGAAGTTGATGCTTCTGATTCAGCTGTTGGTGCTATACTGTCTCAAAGGACTGTACCTAAGATGCTGTTACATCCGTGTGCCTTCTATTCCCGCCAGATGGTGCCAGCAGAAAGAAACTATGACATAGGGAATAAATAACTTTTGGCTATAAAAGCTGCCTTCACCGAATGGAGACATCTCTTGGAGGGAGCTACCCATCCAATTACTGTCCTCACAGATCACAAAAATCTGGAATGTATTCGATCAGCAAAGAGACTGTCAGCCAGACAAGCACGCTGGTCCCTATTCTTCTCGAGGTTTAATTTTTTGGTTACATACCGTCCTGGCTCCAAGAATGGTAAGGCGGATGCCTTGTCTAGAATAGCTGACCCCCTCTAAACTACCGTAACCAAGACCACCATCTTGCCGGAGGATATATTTATAGGAGTTACATTTCCTTCTGATCTGATGTCTCGCATTAAAAAGGGCTACGCTGAAGACCCAGTTCTTTGTGATCTTCCTCGTGACCTCCATATGACGATGCTTAATGGGTTTTGGATTTTTCAACAACGTCTGTTTGCTCCCGAGTCAGTGCGACTGGACCTTTTACGTCTCTACCATGACTCAAAACCAGCAGGTCATCCAGGAATCCGAAAGACGCAAGACATACTTGCCCGATCCTTTTGGTGGCTGAAGTATCATGAGGATGTTTAGAAGTATGTGTCCTCTTGTGATGTATGTGCCAGACATAAGACTCCTCGCTCATCCCCTGTTGGCTTGCTTCAGCCTCTTCCGATTCCTCATCGTCCCTGGGGATCTATATCCATGGACTTTATTGTGGAACTACCTCCCTCTAAGGAACACACTACCATTCTTGTTGTTGTGGACAGGTTAACTAAGATGGGTCATTTCATACCAGCTCGTGGTCTCCCTTAAGCTAAACAGACGGCTGACCTGGTTATTCAGGAAATATTTCGCTTGCATGGAGTGCCTGATGAAGTCGTTTTTGACAGGGGAGTGCAGTTTACATCTCGTTTTTGGAAACATTTTTGTTCTAATCTAGGTATTAATGTAAATCTGTCGTCAGCTTTTCATCCGCAAAGTAATGGACAGACTGAGCGAACCAACCAGACTTTGGAGCAATATTTGCGGTGCTATATTAGTTACCTGCAGGATGACTGGCTGGATTTTCTACCCACGGCGGAGTTTGCCTATAACAATGCCCAACACTGCTCCACTTCTTTGAGCCCATTTTTTGCCAACTATGGTTACCATCCGACCTTTCTAGTCAGTCTCCTAATTACTACTTCCATTCCTGTTGTCACTGACCGGCTAACCGCCTTACGTGATTCCCAAACACACTGTTGAAAGAGACTCTTTTGGAGGCTCAGGAATGTTACAAAAGAGCTGCTGATAGGCATAGAAAGGAGGCCCCAGTCTATCACGTTGGTGACAAGGTGTGGCTGTCAACAAAGAATCTTATGCTTCGGATTCCTTCTCATAAATTGGGTCAAAGGTTCATGGGACCTTTTGAGATCATTGCTCAGATCAATGCTGTCACTTTCCGTTTGCAACTCCCGAATTCCATGAAAATACATCCAGTGTTTCACGTTGCACTGCTTAAACCTTTTCATGAAAATACTTTCCCTGGCCGAGCCCTGCCTGCCCCACCTCCAGTCCTCGTGGATGGTGAGGATGAGTACGAAGTGGAAAAAATTCTTGACTCCAGGATCTTCCGTAACAAGTTTCAGTATCTGGTTCGCTGGAAAGTCTATGGTGAGGAGGAGAGTTCGTGGGAACCAGTGGACAATATTCGCGCTCCTGATCTCCTTTGGTCTTTGCATGTGCAGTACCCTGCTAAACCAGGTAATAGGGCATCCAGAGGCTGCACCTATAGAGGCGGGGGTAATGTGAGGAATTGACTCTGCTGGGTTTTGAACCCTGGTCCCCAGGCTGCTATACCTCTTCCATACCACTGCGCCAGCCTGCCTCTTGCAGATTTCCCTGAGATCTGATACCTTGACTCTAAAAGCAATGCAATCAGTGACAACTCTCTTTAGCTGTGTCTGGTCAGCTGTCTGGTTCTTGGCCTATATAAGGCACTTCCTGTCTCTGTATCCTTGCCAGATTATTGTGTGGTTTCTGATCACTTCAATAAAGCTTGTTCCTGTTTCACCTACAAATTGCTGAACTGGATTATTGCTGACCTTGGCTGCTGGTCTCCACAACCTTGTGATTCCATATCATTACACAGAGGGTGAAGCAAAGTAAGTTTAGGTTATTTTAATACACAAATTAAAGACTGTACTTACAAAACATAAAAACTGTGGAAACATGTCCACGGTCTCTGACAGTACACAAAAGTATTGTTAAGATAAATAGGCCTTATAGCCACAGGGTATGAGATAAATAAAAATATATCTACCTCACACTAAAAATGGCAATAATCTGCCATAAAACATACATTAAAAAGAGGTTCTACGGTCCAACATTTACAGGGGCTCCCTTAACTACAGCATTCTTGAGACCTTCATTAAGGTGCTCCACAGGGTGTACATTACCCCAGAGAAGCTTGCAAAATGGAAAAAGTCAGAAAGCCACTTGTGTTTCAGGGGGTGCAAAGCAACAGGGACATTTACCCACATATGGTGGACATGCCCCCAGGTAGTAAAAGTCTGGGATGCAATTTCGAAGTTGGCCTCGGACTTGTTCCATGCCCCAGTGGACAGGACTATAGACAACATGCTGCTGGGGATTCCCAAAAGCACTCTGTCTCCATCCCAACATAGGCTGCTTCAATATATAACTTTGGCCGCTAAATCCTGGAAATCTAGCAACCTAAATTTTCTGATGGTTAAACAAAAGATTAACTATATAGCAATCAATGAAGGAATTACCCACCTATTGGCTGACTCAATGGACAAATACAGGAAAATTTGGGACCCTTGGGTAGTACATATAGGCATAGACCTAGGGAGTTAGAGATAGCGGTTGTTTTTTATCTAGGACTCATACTCCAATAAGTATGGTCAAAAGAGGTTAGGAAGGGGAGGGGAACAGGGAAAGACATGGGCACTAATTCACTACAATAGTTAGTTGTTTATTTGGAAGGAATAGGAAGGGGGGGGGGGGGGCAGGGTTGGCCAGCAAGCCAGTTTAGTTATAGGTTATGTTATAATTAAAAAAGTAAGAGAAAAAAGTCACACATTATGTACCAGCAGCAAAAGGTTTGACCTAAAGCAGTCTATTCTCCATCCTGACGTCAACAACATTAATGAATCAGAGTTTTCTGTAAATAGATATAAATAAATATGACTGTAATGGGTGTCATGGACTTATGTTGAACTTTCTGGCCTGCGTGCCGGGGTCAAATCTGTGAAATGTTTCTTAAAAATGTGACAATAAAACTCATTGATTAAAAAAAAAAAAAATAAGAGGTTCTACATATGTTTTATGCCAAATAATTGACTGTTTTTAGTATTAAGTAGAAAATATTTGTTATGTTACAAAAGTATAATAGCATGTATAAGTATAATGCATGAACTTAATTTATGCCAAATAATTGACTGTTTTTAGTATTCGGTAGATAATATTTTTTAGGTACAATATTAATGCATGAATTAAAATAACTCAAACTTACTTCACCATATATTTTTCTGTTTTTTTCTTTCTTTTTTGCCCTTCAGGATAACAGCTCATCATTCATCCACATATTGGCTTAGACTGATACCATTAGAATTCAGGGAGAATTTGTATTGCCTCAGATATTTCTTAAACTTTATCCCCCCCCCCCCCCCAGAATTTTTGAGGACTCCTACGCCCTCTAATTAAACCTCTAATTCTCCTACCATTTCTCACCTCCATGATCAACCAACTTAGCTATCTGATATGCTTTAAAAGAAATACAGATAATACAGTTATAAATAATTATAGTTGTAATGCACTTATTTAGCCTCACACATCCCACTTTTAACTATTGTGAGCTAAGGTCACACCTAAATAGACTGCCCTATATCAACGTTAATATATTAAACCCACGCTCAGTTCTTTAAAAATATATTTTATCTTACACTTTATGCCCTATTTCCTAAATAGGAAGAAGGAATACACTATAATGAACATTCTCTCCATCCTCTCATTTCTCTTTCACTCTCTCCTTATACATCTTAGCATTCCAGATATTACAGACATCAAGAGACAAACTGACTGATTCATTTTGTAATATACCAAACTAGTGGATTATGCCTTCTTAGCTTCTACCCATAGAGAGTACCCAATCTTTCCACTGACCCAACCCATATTTTGTCTTCAATATGTCCTCCCTTATTAAATGTAAAACTACATATACTACTTTGTCTGACATTTTTTTCTAAACCTGGTTGCATACCTCTAAAAATGCAAGTGTTCAAAGAGGGACCCTTATATTTTGGAAACATTATATGTTATATGTTAGCCATCACATCACATTTGTAAATGTAACCTCTGAGTAATGCCATTCTGAGTCCTCACAATGTCCATAATACTGCAAATCCAGAGATATACAATAAATGTGTCTATATATGTTCCTACATCTTTATCACTTGCCTCCCATGAGCTTGCAGACATTTACTCAGAAGTCTCTCCAAGTGCCAATTTTTTTATAAACCCTTAGGAAACATAGACCTCCCACAAAGGCAGAATAATGCATCAGAGAAGGATAAATTGCCTAAAACCAATGCTATAAAGAAGCTACAGCTATGAGTTCAGGTATCCCAAGGCAGTTCAATACCTGTTACCAGATAAGAGCAGTGTTATACCCTGGGATTACCCCTTAAAACCTGGGGGCCATTGGGACCCCTTTCCCCCACCGCTTCTGCTGAGAGGTCACACTAACCACATAAGGCTCCCTATGGACACATATGGGACCTCTAACAATAACCATGGGTGTCTCTATGGATCCCCAAGCACCTAACTTTAACCCATTTCCATCAGATCCTTGGCGACCCCACTGGAAGTATAGCCCTGGGGATCATATTGTACCTCTATGGTATTAACCAAATAGACACCCATAATTATCCTCTAGATTACCCCATGGTAACAGGTTAAAGTTAGGTGCTATGGGGGTCCATAGGGATCTTTATGGTTATGATTAGAAGTCCCTTAAGGGTCAAAACAAGGAATGGGAGGTAGAAGGCCCGATTAACCGTGGGTATTGACAGGGAATCCTAGAGGATGCCTGGGTTCATAAAGGGTAGTTATTGAAGAGGAACGCAGTGAATACCCAGGCTCAAATGGGGTAGCAATTCATAGGCTGAAGGGTCATAAACCCCCAGCATATTTTTTTTTTATTTAACACCTCCCTGCCTTACAAAGAGGTTTATATAGATAGATTGGATATGGGATGATGCTAGTAGAGTATAGTGCATTTCTGTAGTGTTGCTATGAAGACTACCGACATTCAGACTCAGAGCCTTCTGGGATTGTGCTGTGAGCATTTGCTAGAGCTACAGAGCTATGGGCAAAAGACAGGAAAATTTAGGATATTTAGGATAAAGTTTATTCACTTTGAAAAACGTCATGACGTCATGACGCTGCGCATCACTGCGTTTCTAATGAGATCCAATTAAGGAAGCGTCCTACAGGCCTTAAATAGGCCTAAAACGCTGTTTGAAGTTAAAAGCCTTTGAAAAAGTCCCCATGGAGGGACGAAACGGCCGTTGGCATTATTTTTCGCAATTTTCTGAACCTGGAAACACTGGAAGCTAAGTACAAACACTCTTTGGAGTGTATTTTTTCCTTTTTTATAATTATATTGGCTCAACTATCACTTCATTTATATATTCAACATTGTTATGACTCATTGACAATAGAGAGTCTATGGAGAACTGTATTGGAGAGCTTTAACTACTGAACAGCAAGTATATTGCTATATGTGTTTTGTTTAGCTCATATCCAATAGTGCCATTCTCCCCTTGAAATACTCTATGCTATAGTGAACCTGTAGAGCCATTGATTTATGATTGTATTTACTTTCAGTCTATTTAAGTATCTTCCAAGGTATCAGATTTCATTTTTATGTATATCAGTTTTTATATATATATAGATACTCACATTTTTTACACATTGCTGCACTATCCTATGATTATCAGTATATCCTGTATCAACAGGAGTACCAGTATATTCTGATTTATGAGGATTTTGTAGCACAGTTTATGGTATGAATATAGAATACAACCATATTCAACTATTCATACTCAATATGATTAGAGTATCTATGCGTTATGCTCATACATTTTAATCGGCGTAGTTTTCGGATCAATAGTATCCAATAAAGTTTTTTTCTTTTTAAATAATCTTTTTTGATACATTAAGGGGTGTAAAGCACCCAGGATACTACCAATATAGATCATTATTTTTCTATATTATATTATCATACCCATTGGTTTAGTCCAATATTTGTGATCATATAACACAGTGATCGTATGTCACGATGACAACAGTACAACCACAAACAGACAGATGGCAATTGGCCAACCTTATGTTGGAGGCAGAGGGAACATTTAGTAATCAAGGTGTATTTGATCAACATTCTAATGCCAAAAATAATGCCGTAGTGACATCCAAGGAGATGTTAAAGATACTAAAAAAGCAGATCAGGACCATATGGGAGGTGTCTAGTATAAAAAATTAAGATGATTCCCCGTGGCTTAAGAATTCAATTAGCACCGGCAATGCATCTCTTAAATGAGACATTTATAAAATCCTGGACTGATGTTATAAATAAATGTTCAGAAGATCTCATGACACTTATCCTTGAAGAAGAACTTAGAAACCTAGAAATAATATCAACTAAGGGCACAAAATCCACCAGGCCCTCAAACCAGATCTGCAAATAGCACTAATCAAACGACCATGGAACATCATTTTTTAGCCAAGGAGCATATCCGAAAAAACTGGCAAGGAACGAAACAACAAAACAAAAGAAACAACAGGTAACCCGAAAGTGGGATTTGAATACATCTTGCCATACATTGAAAGAAGAAAATAGTAAATCCAAACAAGTACAAAACACCAATATAAACGGCAATTCACAAATCAACATTGTCAACCTATCGGACTTTACTTTAAAGAAAGCTCATGAATCACTACTAACAAAGGGTTTGTCCTTTGTTCCAACAAGCAACTCCAACCTATTTGACAATATACAAGACGTCAATCTGTTTGTCAGAAAACTAGCATTGAAAAAATGGTATCTTAACAAGAAAGTCCGTGAACTTAACCAACTAGGGGTGGATCAGGAACAGGCAGAAGCCTTCAAAGCTCTATTGGCATTGCTGGATGAGCAAGATATATCTGCACCCAAATACAAAAAATATAAAGAAAGGATAAAAAACAAAAGCAAATTTACTCCGGACTTAACAATGTTCGCCAACATACAATTCTTTCTAGACATGGTAGAAAAGGGCCTTATAAAGCATGCCACCAATATTGCGGCATATAAGGTTGATGGCCAACAAAACCTAAGTATGCTGGAAAGAAAAGCATTAAAAGAGCTTGCTGATGCCAATATAATAATTAAACCAGCAGACAAGGGAGGCAACATTGTACTACTGAACGGCCCGTATTATCTGGAAATGTGTAACAAGATATTGAGAGACAAGACAACGTACACAATATTGAAAGAGAATCCAACATGGAAATTTCGGAAGGAATTACAAACAATACTATTTAATGCAAAAGGTAAAAAACTGATTGATCAGTCTACATATGATTTTTTATTACCCAAGCATATTACAATAGCAACTTTTTACGCTTTACTGAAAATCCAAAAGGAAATCTCTCCTGTACCAGGCCGTCCAATTGTTTCTGGAAATAATTGCCTCACGGAAAGAATAAGTAAATTTATTGACGAACATCTTAAAGAAACAGTTAAAACTCTGCCATCATACCTTCAAGATACATTGGATGTTTTAAAACAGTTAGATGACATCACAGTACCTGAACAATTTTAATCACAATTGACGTCGAACAGCTTTACTCATCTATTCCCCATGATATGGGTATTAAAGCAGTCAAACACTTCTTAAGTATGCACAGTAGTGAAGATATCGAAATTAATGAACTCATCATTACACTTCTTGAGTTCACACTTACCAAGAATTATTTCCTATTTGACAATTGGTGGTACCATCAAAACAAGGGAACAGCGATGGGGACCTCCTGTGCGCCCAGTTATGCCAACCTATATCTAGGCTACTGGGAGGCAACAGAAATCTTCAATGAAGAAATGCAGAAGTTCACGGAAAATATATTACTGTGGCAGCGCTTCATTGATGACATACTACTTTTTTGGACAGGTCCCAAGGAATTATTTCTTGAATTTATCAACATATTGAATCAGAATGACATGGGTCTAAGATTCACATATATGGTCAACAATAGTGAAGTCGAATTTCTGGATCTTACTATTTTGAAAGACAATATAGGCAAGATACATACATCAGTATTTCGTAAACCCACTGCATCCAATTCACTTCTTCACTGGTCTAGCCAACACCCTCTAAGATCAAAATCAGGGATACCGACTGGACAATACCTGCGACTAAAACGAAATTGTGATAATTAATTGGATTTCAAGCAAAAAGCAAAAGAACTACGAATGAGATTCAAACAAAGAGGCTACCCTAACCGTGTGCTCAAGAGAGCCTATAGTAGAGCCTTGTTGAGTAAACGTGAAGACTTGATATACAAGGATAAAGGCGAACTCAAAGAGCAGGATATAAAAATACGTTGCATAATGCAATATGGCCAAGATTGTCGTGCTATTAAACAAATCCTTAAAAAACACTGGTACATTCTACAAGAGGATGAGGCATTAAAAGAATCATTAACACCTGAACCCTCCATAACATATAGGAGGAATAAAAACATAAAAGATACATTGGTAAGGAGTTATTACAAACCTCCTTGTAAACCATTGAACTGGTTAACTCCAACAAAAGGATTATTCAAATGCGGCCACTGCAAAGCTTGCAACTACATTCAACCTAGCAAAGAATTCATTGACTATAAGACAGGAAAGAAGTATCCAGAAAAAACCTTCTTAAAAAGCGAAACCACACATGTTATCTATGTAATGACCTGTCCGTGTCATAAATATTATGTGGGAAAAACTTTTCGACTACTACGAAGGCGGATCCTGGAACATGTGTATTCAATAACTAAGTTCCTGGACACTCCTGTCTCCAGACATATTAATAATTTCCATCAAAATCAGGCTGGGGTAATGAAGTTCCAAGTTTTGGAAAAACTATCGGTAGGACCCAGAGGTGGAAACATTGACCAAATCTTACTTCAAAAAGAAAGTAAATGGATATTCACACTGAACAGCAAATACCCAATGGGCCTCAATGAAGGATATTCCTATTCTGCTTTTCTTTAGAGCACTTTTTTCTTAACTCCCTTTCCTTTAATATTATTTCCACACACTATTTATTATTCACTAGCAAATTCGCCCTCCATTTACACAAGTCTCACTTAAATCAAGTCACTCATTAGTAGATTCGCATTTTACACCATGCATTCTCATCATACAACCGTGATAGTTGTCTGTCTCACATGTCATTTCACATTTTCTCTGATACAATTACACTATTGTGGTATACCTATTCCACCATCTTTTTTGTTTATGCTTAGGTATCTAAGCCTTATTCATTTTATTTTGTCTTATAGATATGATATATATCTTTTATTTTAGCATATATTATATTTTCAAATTACTGTAATTAATTTGCAGATATATTTGGAGTATATGCACAGCTTTTGCCCCTCTTCACTAAGGGCACAGTATATGCCCAAGCACAATAGAATACTATTTATTTTTCATTTATAATTATAATTTTTATTTATATCCTAGCCCCAATGTTCATTTCCATAACAACATTCTTTGTATATATATATTTGGTCCCCAGTTTCTTCAGTCAGTCAGAACTTCTGCCATCTATTTAGGCCGTTTTTGAGCCTGTGTTGACAAAATTTGCAGGCATTTGTATCCCCTGTTAAAAACGATCCTAATAAAGTTGTAAAGGATTTGTATGGACGCCGTGACGTCACCACGTTAACGTTCCGGCGTCCATTTTGCCACTGTTACTAGTAAATAAAGTTTATTCACTTTGAAAAACGTCATGACGTCATGACGCTGCGCATCACTGCGTTTCTAATGAGATCCAATTAAGGAAGCGTCCTACAGGCCTTAAATAGGCCTAAAACGCTGTTTGAAGTTAAAAGCCTTTGAAAAAGTCCCCGTGGAGGGACGAAACGGCCCGTTGGCATCATTTTTCGCAATTTTCTGAACCTGGAAACACTGGAAGCTAAGTACAAACACTCTTTGGAGTGTATTTTTTCCTTTTTTATAATTATATTGGCTCAACTATCACTTCATTTATATATTCAACATTGTTATGACTCATTGACAATAGAGAGTCTATGGAGAACTGTATTGGAGAGCTTTAACTACTGAACAGCAAGTATATTGCTATATGTTTTTTGTTTAGCTCATATCCAATAGTGCCATTCTCCCCTTGAAATACTCTATGCTATAGTGAACCTGTAGAGCCATTGATTTATGATTGTATTTACTTTCAGTCTATTTAAGTATCTTCCAAGGTATCAGATTTCATTTTTATGTATATCAGTTTTTATATATATATAGATACTCACATTTTTTACACATTGCTGCACTATCCTATGATTATCAGTATATCCTGTATCGCTTAGGTGATTTTCGGGTCTCTAAACTCCGAAATTTGTGGTTAAAAGGAGGTGTAACTCCACTTGCAGAGGTCTTCTGTGCCCCCCCTTGCTGTGAGTAACCTTTTTATGTGTTTGTTGTTTGTATTTGTTGTGTTTGTAATGTTTTTGGGGTTGCGCGGGTTGCGTCCTTGTTTTCTAATCCCGTAGGTGTTTTTCGTCAAATACGTCGGTACAGACTGCTGTAGCCTCATTTTCGTTTTTTTGGCGGCCATTTTTTCTTTTGCTTAGAGAATTTTTTAGTGTCTAAACTCTTTTAATTTTACTTAAATTGAGGTGTAACTTTAGTTTTCGAGGTCCTGGATGCTCCCTCTTCCTGTAAGTAAGCTTTTTATGTATTTGTTGTATTTTTCATGTTTTGATGTGCGCGTGTTGCGGACGATTTTTGCGAGGTTGTAATGGGTCGTAACGTGTCTCGTATTTTGTTGCGTTACAACGTAAATTTTGCGAGGGTTGCAGTTGCTGAAAAGGAGCGCCTTCGGTGCTCCTTGCCAGCAACTGCGACCCTCGCTTCGCGAGGGCCACAGGCTCGCTGTGCGAGCCCGCAAGCGTGATCAACGGCTTGTATGCTCACAACTATATATGTGATATATATATATATATATATATATATATATATGCTTATTTTGATATTGATACACTACTTCTTCCGATATATTTAAACACTGCAATGTGATTAGTTCAGTTTACATAAAAAATATTGACTATCTTTATCATGCTCTAGTGGTTAATGTATGAATACCTGCAGAATGACTAAGAAGCAGTACACTGTTTCTTTTGCTTCGCAATGTTTATGTATGTTGCATAAACGTATATACATAGGTTGCAAAGAAAAAACAATAAGGGCTTATAAAAATGTAGGTATCACATAATTAGTCTATGTAGGTAACACAATTAATCTCTCATAATGATATATACTTTATCACTACAATAAAAACATTTGGAGCAGAACAATATTTCGCTGGAGAAGGCTGAGACTAACGTTACAAGTTATGCATGTTTTACTTTTTCTAATTTATCAAGAAAACATACTTCTGTGTATGGTACTACTTCATTAACATTAATGGTATTAAAGACGGGTGAAAATCAAAATAATTGATCAGTGATAAAGGATAAAATATGGAGGCTCCAATCTTAATTTTTGTGTCTATAGTTTATGAAGAAAAAGTCCTGAAATCTTTAAATTAAGGAATTTGGGGGGGGGGGAGGACAGGGGGAGGGAATTTCTTTGTTTTATGGAAGTTTAAACTAAAGTTATTTATTGTGCATTTTCTGAAATTATTTAACCATTCCTTCACCCATCTTGTATATACCCAGAGCATAAGAAGAGATCCAGCACCTTGGACAGTTCCAGAGCTTCTTGTACAGTGCAGTCTGCAGACAGAGACACTGTGGGCCTCAGAGCACAATAATACACCGCTGAGTCAGACACACTGACAGCAGGAATCCTCAGGGTGATAGACTTTTCCTCTTTGTCCAGGTTCACACTATACTTTCCCACATGCTCCTCTCCTACATTGCTGAACACACCTCTCTGTACTATAAGCTGAGGGTATTTTCCCTGGTGTAGGATGTACCATGAGAGATATGACGTAGGATCTTTTGCATCATATTTACACTCCAGAGTCCCCAGCTCTGCCTCATAAACTACAATGTCAGGCATAGGCTGAGTGACATTGTCACTGTATGACACTCCTGAAATAAAAGATAAATTTAAGTGTCAAAAGGTAAGAGACACATATTTAAATAATAACAGTACAGTATGTAAATTCACATAAAATATGGGCTGTCCCATCTGTTTTACCTGGTACAAAGATAAATAATAGCACAGCCACTGCCTCATCTTACCCACAACACAGGTTGTCAGAGATGTCTCAGTGTTTGTATAAATGGTTATGAGTAACGTTACTTAGGAAGTAGGAGGAGCTTATACATATGTCACTGATACTGTGTAACTGAGCATATGCAGATGAATAAATGTGTCAGTGATACTGTGTAATACTAGTTATATATGTACAGAGATATACAATAAATCTGTCAGTGATACTGTGTAATACTAGTTTTTTATGTACAGAGATATACAATAAATGTGTCAGTGATACTGTGTAATATTAATTATATATGTACAGAGATATACAATAAATGTGTCAGTAATACTGTCCAATACTAGTTATATATGTACAGAGATATACCATAAATGTGTCAGTAATACTGTGTAATACTAGTTATATTTGTACAGATATATACCATAAATATGTCAGGGATACTGTGTAATACTCCTCCTCCCCCCCCCTTATCTTTCTCCTTCCCCTGTTATCCTCCTCTTTCCCCCTTTATCCACCTCCTTCACCCCGTTATCCTGCTCCTTCTCCCGTTATCCTCCTCCTTCGCACCCTTATCATCATCTTGTTTTCCCCATAACCTCCTCCTTACTACACCCTCTCCAATCCCTATTAATCTTCCTCCTTACTTGCTACTATGCTCCGATGAGCTGATGCTGATCCTGACGCCGCAGCACATCTTCTGTACCGGCATATGCTAATGACATGACGCGCCTGTGAAATCGCAGAGATCGAAAAACACCAAATACAAGAAAAATAATAAAAAATAAATTAAAACACACTCACACACAACACAGGGGGAAGCCAGGAAGCCTGCATCACTAAAAAATCGGTAAGCAAAAAAAAAAAATCAAACAAAAAACGTAAAAAAAATCTGAAACTGGATGAAAACAAGGCTAAGCAAAGCCAGGCACGCAGGACTTTGGCGCTCATTGCGAGCCTCTTCCCCCGTCTACTTTACAGGCCCTGCCATGAGCCCCTTCGCCTTTGTTTTTGGCAAGCTGCACCCTTCCTGCTATGCAATGATTCCCTTCGCAGATCATTGCAACTCCCACGATGAGTACCTTCGGCGCTCATCGCGTGGCTCGCAATGCAAGCCTCTCCCCCTGTGTACTTTATAGGCCTGTGTAGTTTATGTGCCTGCAGCCTTGGGTTAAGTGTTACTGCATGGGGTTAAGTGTTACTGGCTTGAGTTAAATGTTACTACTGCGCAAGCCCGCAATTTTCACATTGCGTTTCCAACAACTTTTGGCAACCCCGCAATTATGACAACTATATATTTGATGGCCCACCATCAAATGCATTTAATAAACAAGTAATTCCTTGGTAGCTATGAGTAACTATGTTGTTAAAATGGCTGTTATGGGGAAATGTCTGTGACTTAAAGTCAGCCGAGAGAGTGATATACACACACAGAAAAGGGGATCCTCCACTTCACTAGAGGCTCCAAAAAGGTTGATCTGGCCCTGCATACAAAGTAAAATGATACCATTACTGGGCACATAAATCAGATCTGAATTACGTCCACCTCTTTTATAGAATACTCAACTTGCAATGTCACTGAACATAGTTGGGAAAAGCAACTTGGGTAACCCAATGATGGGGCCTGGTTCGAGATTTGTGCATCCTCAAAACCCCAGCGAGGCCTAGTTGCTGGAAAGAGGGCTGGGGTCCTGCATCCCCAGGCCAGATGCAGGTGTACAAAACACAGTGCCCTGGTTGTGTTCCAGTGAGGTGATTTTACCTCAGTAATCGAGGAAGAGTTGAGTTGCCTGAGAGAGGGATCACATGTCCTGGCTAATCGGTCTGTATGATGGTGCAAGTGATGGGTCCTTGTTGCTCACTTCAGCAAGAGTTCTGGTGTCAGAGGACAGCCTTTTTGGCTTGTACCTTTACCTCATTTAGGCCACTAACCCACATCATTTGGAGCACCCTTCTTTCTTTCCAGGAGCCACTGTGATAGCTCTACTTAGGCCATTCTAAATTACTAAATTACTTGGTGGAGGGCTTCAGTGGTGCCTCAGCTAGGGCACCCACTGCCAAAATCTCCATCTGTTGGGGAAGGACTTCATCTACCTCACTTCCAATGTAGTAATGCCAGACTGGAGATGAACTGTTGATGTGGGAACTTCACTGCCTCCATGTGACACCCTTTAAAGAGCTGAGATTTCTTCTGTTGTGAAGTGAATAAACTATCAGACATGTTGTAAAATTAACATAATCAGTGTGGCAAGCTGTTAACCACAGTTACATCACACCCAGTATTATAATAAGGTAAGCTAACCAGCTCCACGGAACACTTAATATAACCAGAACCGTGTATAGTGCCACCAGTACAGTGAACCCCTAAATCTAGAGACCTAGTCCATGGGGAAAATCCACAAACCTGTGAATAGTACAGGGTGGTTTATGACAGTGACATTCACGTAAAAGCATATTCTACTCTTAAATTACCTTTATTTGTTAAATAACCAATGATCCATGCAATGTATAAGTATTACATGTATTATTTTGACCACAGTGGTGTTTGAAATGCATAGACGTGTCTCTGATTTATTGGTCTGGAACTAAATATGTGGCAGCTATCTGAACTGTTAGAAGAGGATTTGATTATGCAGAAGAATAGTTTGACTTGGGAGAGAGGAAGAACACACTTCCTATACCTGTGGTCAAGCAGTTTTTTTAAGTTAAATTAAGAAAAACATCTTGAAACTTCTGGGAACTTATAACACCATCTAAAGACCTAGGCCCCTATTCAGTTGTCCAAATCACAATTACATGAGCTTGTAATTCAGTCCGTAAATGTTACTGATATTCAATTGGATACATTTAGCTACTTGCATTCCATTTGCGATTTACAGGCTCAAAAGCACTGCTAGTTGTCTGTTTAATGTCTCAATCCTGCAAATGTTAACAGTGATTAAGAAGGAAAATCACGCAATTACCTTCTACTCCATAAATGGCAAATGTATAAAAAAATGATGTGAGTACTAGATAGGACCAGCAATCTAGTGGGTTAAGCGCCTGTTCATATAACTGCAACAGCAAATAAACACACACTACTGTACTTAAAAATACTGGGAAAGCAATTAAAGGCAACAGTCTCAAGCTTGCAAATCTGCAATAAAAAAATATTTGTTATATCGATGGATTCAGTGGGTTAATACATATCCGCATGGACTAGAACAGTTTCTTTATTGATTTTTATTGATTTATACATTTCTGGATTGCGAGTCTGATCACAAATCTTCTTTCTAAACACTAATTAATTGTAGTTTAAACTCCATGTTTTACTGACGTCATGATGTTTTACTGACGTCAATGAGTCTTATTTACTATTGGCTCTGTCTAAAAAGTAACTTACAGGCTTGCTTAAATATTGTTAGATCATACAATCACGCCCCCTGAAAGCTTACAAACAGAGGCATGGGTTGTGTGTGGAGGCTGTGAGCCTGTAATTGTGAGCTTAAGTCAGTTGAATAAATCTGAATATTTAGATACATTTTAACCCACAGCCAAAATGTCTGGGTCCATGTAATTACGGGTTTGCAATTGAATAGGGCCCTAGATTGATATAACATTGACAGAACAATTAGCGATTTAATGTAGTTAAAACAAGATCTATTTGAACACAACTTATTACTACTTTTTATGTACTTTGCTGAGAATAAAGCAGAGATTAAAACTAAATTTTGTATCGCAAGAACTTAGAGAATTTTTATGATTACAATCAGTCTTTCCAGCTAATTGTTTTATATTAAGTGAAAAAAAAATCAAAGGCTCCTTGTAGAATAAATATATAAGCTATAAACATTTACAATTAATTTTTTTAAAGATTTAGCTTTAACTTTAAAATATTTATCTATATGTTATATATGATTGACCACAGATATTGAAGATGTATGTGAGAGGTGTCCAGGATTCATATTAATTTCATCTCAGATACAGTGTGTTTTAATATTTATTGAAATGCTCATTGAAAACAGCAAACATTTCCAATGAGATATACATTTATGTTATTATAGGAACTCTAATGGACCAAAAACAGCTAGAAAAGATATGGAGCTAGATAAAGTGCCCCAGGATTCCTTCTTACACTACCTGACTGGAGCTGCCAGCAGTTGATAACATTATCAGGATCCAGAATGGCCTTAATAAGAGGGCTATAGCACTTGGCAAATTATTCTTAGAGATCAAGAAGTTTGAAAATGTGTTCTCAACCAACTGCGCTTTATTGAATGACACACACATTTTCTGTACATTAAAACTCAATAAAATATTCCCATATCCCCCACAGATAACACAAACAAATTAGGACTGTTGTAACCCAATTTAGGACCATTCACTGCAGCTCCTAATAACCCCCTGCTGGGCTATTGTCTGTGAGTTTCTAATTACATGGACATGAATGCACTTCCCTCCCTATAGATCCACACAATTTACTGTAAGCAATCATCTCTCCCATACATAATAATGGTGATTAACAGTAAAAAGTCCTGTGGAATCCAGGACAGAAATTATTTTTGCTAAAAACATATCACTGATGGCTGCAAGAAAATGATCCTGTCCCAGAGCAGCTCATTCCTCACTAACTAGAGCCAAATACAGTCTGTAAAAGCAACCATAGTGATATTTTAAATGTGTTCACAAATATCATACACATTGCTCTAAAAAAACTTATTTTTATTCATAACTAGCGACGTGCCCATCAAAAAAGGACAGCAATAAAACTGTAAGGCAAGTAATGCTGTTTGCCACACAATGTAAGGCTTTTAGTCCTCTGAGTACCTTTGGTGCTCATTGCAAGCCTCTCCCCTTGTGTACTTTTGCTCCTCTGAGCACAGTCGGCGCTCATTGTGAGTTCCGCGCTGAGAGCCTTTGGCAAAGTGAGTCTCTCCTCTGCTCTGTTTTTTTTTTATATAAATATATTTTTTATAATAATTAATTAATTAATTAATTAAATAAATAATAAATTAATATACTTTACCTATTTGTAATGAATATATGCAGCAATCAATATGCTGAAGAGCTAACAATCGCTGTTGTTTTTCCTGCAGCATACAATGTACATTTGGACTGCTGGTGATCTGAGAAGAAAGTGTCAGCAATGTGCCAATTGTGCAGTGTAAATGGGCTGTGTGCGCAAGGCCAAACCATTTGTATAGTTGTGTAATGCGGTACTTTAGACTGGTAATGTTATTAGCTTTAAGGTAGTGTTGTAAAATGGTGGAGAGTGTGTATGTGTTACGCGGGTCTCGAGCATTTTCCATCCTTCCTAATAGTGTATTTTGTACCTCATACATTCCTGGCTACAAGTTGTATGTGCCTGGCAGTGATTTGCGTGTTTAGGGTTCGTGTAGCCTCGTTTTTTTTTTTTTCGGCGGACATTTTTTCTCTTGCATAGGCGATTTTCAAGTGGCGAAACTCTGAAATGTCTACTTAAATTTGCGTGCAACCTCACTCCCAGACGTTCTGGCTGTCCGCCCCGTGCTGTGTGTGATGTTTTTGGTATGTTTTTTTTTTTTTTGTGTCTGTGTTTTTCTTGTTTCTGGATGTGCGCAGTTCAGCCGTTAAGGTCGTATTTTATTTTCTCTAAGTGGCGGTTTCCTTTTCAAAGTGTTACGGGCCGTAATTTTTTCAGGCAGTCTTTTTCAAAGTGCTACGGGTCTCGCACTGTGAATTGTGTATTTGAGTTTTCTGTTGTTCTGTAGTCCTGCAGGTCGTAGGTATGATGTGTGCGGGATCGTAGGGATGAGCGCCTATGGCGCTCATCTCCACCAGCGCAGTGAGCGCCTTTGGCGCTCACTGACAAAGTCATGCAGGGTCGTAGGGATGAGCTCCTATGACGCTCATCTCCACCAGCGCAGTGAGCGCCTTTGGCACACCCTGCCTAAGTCGTACGGGGTCGTACGGGGTCTTAGGGATGAGCGCCCATGGTGCTCATCTCCACCAGCGCAAGGAGCACCTTTAGTGCTCCTTGTCTGGCCGCAACCGAGCCTGCGGTTTTAACATTGCGTAACCAACGTATTTTGGCTAACACGCACTGCTGAGAATATATATATGCGATAGTATTTCTCTATACATTGCTTCTTTCATCACATAGGATAAATAGATAGATCTTGACTACAAATATTTAGCTTATATATTTGGTCCATGTTTCATGTTCATAATGCATTTTATTTGAGCCAAAAATTATTTTGTAACATGTAGTTTGACCATTTCAGTTAGGATACTATAAGTATTAAGCTTAGCGCCAGAAGTAAATAAGGAGATATTGGGATTTCAAATTCAATATGTAATAATACTGAATACTGAATGTACTGTATATTGGAAAAATACACAATTCTGAAATAAGTTGGTCTTCTGAAAATACCCAGTGAGACCTGAGGTAGTGTTAGAGATACATAACCTTTTCCAGAACATTATACTGTATTGTTTTTTTTTTCAATATCACTTCATGACTTCATGATGTAGCCAGTGATTCAGTAATATTTAAGCACCTTGAACTTATCCATAGCTTCTTGTACAGTGCAGTCTACAGACAGAGACACTGTGGGCCTCAGAGCACAATAATACACCGCTGAGTCAGACACACTGACAGCAGGAATCCTCAAGTGGATGGACTTGCTAGTTTTGTCCAGTTTTATTTCATATCGTCCCACAGTTTCCTTTTCTTCTTTGAACACAGCTCTCTGTCCTATAAACTGAAGTGATTTCCCTGGGTGTTGTAAATACCAGAATAGATAGGTACTAGTATATGAGGTTTCATATTTACAATCCAAAGTCACTTCACTTCCCACCAGAGCTGTCACTTCATATGGCGTCTGTGTGACATTTTCAGCATTTGACATCACTGCAACAAAACACAAATAAATTAAATTATGGAATCAACAAAAAGTTCAAAAATCTGTCAACCATAAATATTTCTAGTTCATGGGCCTCTCACTTACATCGTGCTTTAGCCCAATGCCCCATCACTCCACCAGTGTTGAGGGACTCCTGGGCTCATATGTTAGCTGAGGTGGTCGTGAGTCAGATCTGACTAATTCCAAACAACACTTGGGGCAAATCCTATTACAAGTCTGTGAAATGTGCAAGCATTTTCCAAATAACACATAAATACACCAGATAATTTGTCCTACCTGATAAAATGATGCAAAGCACTGAGCACATCCACAGCTTCATTATATGGAAGGGAGGTTTGTCTTTGAACTCTGAACAGTGTTGTGTGAATGGCGTGCAGACCCATAAATTAGTGAGGAGGAGCCTATTAATGTGCCCCTGGTAAAATCTAACTGTACCTCTATAGAAATATTGGAACAATCTATAAGAGCATTCAAAAGCATTTATAACCTATAGATAAGTACACAGCAGCATATATAAATGTAAATCGATTCTTGTCAAAGATATATAAGATTAATGATATAGCTGTTTGTTTTTATTTATGTATATAATGTATTATCAGGATAACATTCCTCCACCCACCCTGGTTAGTGAGTGAATAATAGTTACCAGGCATAACTTTATTAATTGTGGAAAGGAAAAAAAACACACACAAGTGCATTTTAAATAGTTTTCCGTGGAATTATTTATACACATTTTTAGAAATAGAAATGCTAAGAAAAAAATCTAATAATAATAAATACTATAAAAATATCAGTACTAACAACATTTCCATTCCGTTTTTAAAGTACCAGCCTCCACCTTGATGTGTGTCATTCACTTAGCAGTCTTTATGAAATACTGTAAAGGTATTGACAGTCCAATTATACATAAGCATTTGTTATGAATATATACATTGGACCCTTGGTACTCTTCATTAATTGGTTCCAGAAGGAACTATGAGTGGTCAAGGTAGGGAGGTACCAAGTTCCCATAAGGAGTAATGTAAATTGACTCATACAAGAATGATGAGTACCAAGGAAAATGACGATTGCTGGGGCATTTTTCCAACAGAGAATGCACTAAATACCAAATTCAATGATTTTCGAGGTAGACGAGTGCTGAGGTATCACTGTACATATGAATAAAAAGTTCAATTTGCAAGTAGGGAATTTATATTTTAGTAATGAAACCACAGAGTGGTATTAAACAAGCAGTGCATTTGTTTAGACATTGAAAGCATAGTAACAGGATCCAATCTAATATGTAGGGAATGTGAAAATTATGTTTTGCAACATTTGCAAGAATAACAGCTTTCATTTCATACACAAAATAGAATTTTTTACTTTTCAAATTGCGCAACAATAGGAACTTATTTCACATTTAGTAACTGATAAAGATTTTTTAGCCTCACGGTCAACTATACCTGGAAGTTCTTTCTGTCTTTTCCTGCCATCTAGTGGACATTACAAGTATCTATACTGGTCTCTTTATGCAGTGAAACGGAACCTATTTGGTAGTTAAAACAAAATATAACTACCAAAAAATAAAAAAAAGGAAAAACCTTATGCTGGTGTGTTTTCTAAAGTTGTACTAATAGTTACAAAAAAAGCAAATCCAGAAAAGAAAAAGAAAAAAGCATCCATGTAATTATTATAAACGATGAAGGCGATCACACATGAGTGAAATGAGGTGTGAAACTATATAAATAGATTATTATTATTATTTTTTTTTATTATTATCATTAACCTTTACAAAGCACTGACATTTTACCCAGCACTGACATTTTACTATATACATATTAAGAAAATACATTATATTAAAAAATCAGGTGTAACATAACAATGCAATAACAAATATTAATATTAAAGGAGAAGAGGGCCCCTAACAGATGGTTAGGTAAGTGATGCAAAAGGAGCAACTAGTAGTCACTGTGTGGTTGTGGCTTTGTCATACTAAAGTATGAAGGAGCAGGCCAATTGACATCGGTAAGCAGTGGTTTGAGAGCTTTCGATGATAGGCTTCCTTGAAAAGGTGGGTTTGTAAAGATATTTAAAACACTGTAAGCTAATCCCCCACAGATTAAATGAATGGGGGACACAAAAAATAGGAAAATTATACTTAATCATGCATTATCAGATTTGGCGACTAGATGGCACCAGTGCTATGGAGCAGTATTCTCTTTCCCATGAAAGCTTTGACCCATAATTTATCTTCTATAACACATATAATAGTTGTCAAACTACAAGACGTCGTCACGCTTTGTGTGGTGCGTAAGACTTAGGCAATGAGCACCAAAGGCGCTAATCGCTCGTGAGCCTCGTGTAGCAAAGCGAGCCGTTAACTCGCAGCACTTAGGCGATAAGAGCCTCACGAAGCTGTCAAGACAATGAAACACGCCGAAGGCGCTCCTTTGAGCTTCGCAAAGCGAGCCACTCACACATTGAAACATGCGGGACTTAGCCACCAAACACTTAGAAAACGCAAGATTGCCTTAAGCTGCAAATGGTTGACGAACGCAGGACTTATACATTTTTTTTATAAAAGGCGGGAAAGAAAAAATACGAGACGCAACAAAAAAAATATGAGACACAACAAAAACATCACACACATCACTGGTGAACAGCCAGGACGTCTTGGATTGAGGTGGAACGCGGATTTAAGTCGATTTCGCAAAGTTTCGGCACTCGAAAATCTCTAAGCGAGAAAAAAATGGCCACCCAAAAAAATGAAAGCGGGGTTACACGGCCCTGGACCGCGCAAAATACCGCCAACCGCGTGGCAATTTCACACAGGAACGTACAAGGTACAAAATACACCACAAAGGATGGAAAATGCTCGCGAACCGTATAGGACATAGACAAATGAAGCAATTTTACAACCCTAACTTGCAGCTAATAACATTACAAATCTAAAATGGCGCTTTACACATAAAACCCAACGGTTTGCCCTCGCCCACTCTGCCTATTTCTATTGGGACATTGATGACACTTTCTCCTCAGGGCAGCAACACTCCAACTGTACATTGTATGCTGCAGGAAAATAAAAACAGATTGTTAGCTCTTCAGGATATTGATTGCTGGATATATTAATTAGAAATAGGTAAAGTATATTAATTTATTAAGTAACTAATTTATTAATTATTATTTACAAAAAAAAAAAATATATATATATATATATATATATATGTCTTTGTGATGAGCGCCGAAGGTGTGAAGGAGAAAAAGCATATGAGAGGAGAGCCTCGCAATGAAAGCTGAAGGCGCTCATTGCGAGCCACGCGATGAGTACCAAAGGAGCTCAGTACGAGGCTTTCAATGAGCGCTGGAGGTCCTCAAAGTACAAAAAGATTTACATTGTGTGGCAAACAGCACTGCCACGGCTTCACATTTTATTGCCCCGTCATTTTTGACGGGCAAGTCACTAGTATACATATAATATATAATATTTTATTATGCTCAAAGGGTAGGAGTTACATGAAAGGAGTGAGAGGAAGTAATTAGAGAGGAGAATAGGATCAGATCCTGAACAGAATGAAGGGGGCATTTGGTGTATAACTGGAGATTGGAGAGCAGAGGTGTCGGAGAGTACAGACTCATTGAGGACTTTGCATGTAATGGAGATATGTATGTTTAAATAAAATATTCACAACCCTTTATGAAGCTTATATGCTAAAGAGCTAAACTCATGTTGGGTCTTACTGTGATTATATCATTTTGACACACCAACATATACAAAGGATGGCATGTAACTGAACAAAGTCCTAGAAACCTCTTCAAAGAATTTAGTGAATAGAAAATAACAAAAGGAATATTATCTCACGTAGATCATTTCTAGAGAGAGAGAAAGGTGTATATATATATATGTATATATATATATATATATATATATATATATATATATATATATATATATAGATATATATAAAAATGACCAAATATTATATCCACATCATTGACATGATGGAAATCATTACTCGAATGTTTGTTGCTATTGTCTGCAACAATATATCTCTAGTGCACCTATATTATCTTGATTAGGGAGGAGATCAAAAGTAGTTTACTTAATCCTGTAAGATTAGCTCACCTTCCTTATGTCACAGGTTTTCTAGAATAATTGGGCAAAAAGAAAATTTGCTTCCTCTCTCCACCCAAGAGGAGGTAGGCACAATTTTATTTTGCACTTCCCAAACCACCTCCAACATCAACTCACACAGTACATACAGTATATAAAATAGATATAAAATATTTCTAAAATATATAAAAAATAAACATATATATATATACATATATATATATATATATATATATATATATATATATATATATATAGGGGTCTGCATCTATATATATATATATATATATATATATATATATATATACTGTATATATATATATATATGTATTTATATACTGTATATATATATATATATATATATATATATATATATATATATATATAAGTGTACATATACACATACAAAATATATATATATATATATATATATATACAGGGTACACGCGGTCGGTCCGCAGGGGCCTACCGGCGGTAGCTCCCCCTCTTTACAGTCATACAGGCTGCCTAACTCTGTATTATGCAGAGCCAAAGCTGTGCTGAAGTCACAAGTTGTTATCCCAGCAAAAACAGTAGGAAAGCCTCTGTTGGGGTGTTGGGCCTTGGCTTCAAACACATAAAACAACTAAAGAGAACACTATCTTTTTTTCTGAAACGCAATAACCTAGAGAATGTTCTGATATTACAATTAATCATATCAACTAATTCATAAAAAAAAAAAAATAACAAAAGCAGTTTGAAGATGATACTTCTAATGGCTAAATGATGGGAGAAAAAAAAAGTGAGCTTTCAGAACACCATGTTTTTTTCAATGGGCTTAGGTTCACAAACCATAATGTTCTGAAAGCTCATTTTATTGTTTTCTCATCAGTTAGGTAAGTATCACACAGTACCACTCAGAAAATAATTTGGAAAACAGAAAGGTATTTCGGGCATCATTACTGATAATAGGGAATTACCATAATCAATGTGGGACTGACCCGCTCTCATATTATAAACATTGCATTATATTAACAAGTGTAACATAGATTAGGGTATTTTGACATGAATATAAAAATTATAAATTATAGTTTTGTTTATCAAAATATAGTTTACTACAAAAGTCATAGTTTAGTAATCACCTGTAAATTGTAATCACAAATTTTTTAGGTGTTTCATGCGTAACCACAGAATTAAACTGAATCTTTGTTACCTTTTCCCTTTATTGAATCAAAACCATAAATCGAATATATACACTCAAGCATGGGTGTAGGAACTGGGGGGGACGAGGGGTAAATATCCCCCCGCCGATTTTGCAATGTGTGTGTTTATGTGTGGAGAAGCAGTTGTGTGGTATTTTTATACTATATGCAGCATTCCCCCCAGATGTTCTTTGGTTCCTATACCCATGTACACAAGGAAACCAGGGGAATATATTTCTGTAAATAAATGCAAATAAATTAATATGAGGTAGGGAAAGTAAATAAAAGTTCACACACTTTTGTAATGAGAAATAATTTGTGTTGTAACTATAGTCAATAATCTCTGCATCTTTACATTGTACAGTGTGTCTCTAAAGACTTATTAGCTGGAAGTCTGCAATAAAATAATTATTCTCATGGGATTTACTCATTAGATACTTTGTTGAAAGAACAATAATAAAAACAAAAATACAAAACATCCCGAAGCAATTATCAGGAGGATGACAATTAAGATTTTGTTCTGCAATCATATATATGCGGTAGCTTATTTAATTGCATTGTTCTCACTGGATTTGTTTTTGAAAAATAAATACAAATAAACGAGTAGGACCACCAAGGAAAACATCTGTACTGAAATCTATACAAAGGAAATCACCTGTACCTTCAGATCCTGCACAGTGTATACGAAGACATAAATGGATATGTATGAATATTAACACTTATGCACACATATATAACAACATAACCACAAATTATACATTGTTCAGTACATCATGCACTTATACACACAATTCCAATAAATGCTTTATAAATGAATCCCTAATATATAGTGCCCAAAACTGATGTCTTTGATTATACATTTTATTTGGTTAACTAAAATTTAGCAAGAGGCAAAGAGCACTGAAAACAGATTTATTCTTCAATAACTCACTAGGGATCTCACAAACAACGCATTTCTTGAAAATCTTCACCACCAATAGTGTCTGGCAGTATTTAAAGACAAATTGTCTTTCAATATTATGGTTAATAGGAATGTCTAATGTCCATTGGGAAGAAAGCTCAATGTTACCATGAGGAGCTTGAAATGAAAACATGGCTGCAAGGGCAGCAACGTCTTTACTGACAAATAATTGATGTAAAAAGATCTTCAGCTCCTCACACAATAAACAAAATGATCCAATCATGATCATATATAGGGTTACTGCTCTACCCTCTTAAAGTCAAAATGTTATGTAGACCATGAGAAGCAGACGATCCTTGGGAAAGCAGGGTATTAATACAATAGTGGAACTAAATGGGAAGGGGGCTGGAGAGGATGGCAAAGATAAACATGTTAGATGTGAAATAAATTAGTAGGAGACAGAGAGACAAGATTATGGATGCCGGCACCCAATATATGCTAATGACGCGGCACGCATGTGACGACACATGCGCGCCGGGTCAAGGAGCGGAGGCCGGAGCACAAGCAGATAAGTGAGGGGAGAGGGGGGAGGTATTTATGGGGGTTTAGGTGGAGGAGGGGGGTTGAGGGGGGTTTAGGTTGAGGAGGGGGGTTGGGGTTGAGGGGGATTGAGGGGGGAGGTTGAGGGGGGTTGAGGTTGAGGAGGTGGGTTGGGGTTGAGGGTGGTTGAGGTTGAGGAGGAGGTTGAGGGGGGTTGAGGTTGAGGATGGGGGGGTTGAGGAGGAAGGTTGAGGAGGTGGTTGAGGATGGGGGGGTTGAGGAGGGAGGTTGAGGAGGGGGTTGAGAAGGGGGGTTGAGGAGGGAGGTTGAGGATGAGGAGGGAGGTTGAGGATGAGGACGGAGGTTGAGGAGGGGGGTTGAGGATGGGGGTTGAGGAGAGAGGATGAGGATGGGGGGGTTGAGGAGGGGGTTAAGGATGGGGGTTGAGGAGGGAAGATGAGGAAGGAGGTTGAGGAGGGGGTTGAGGATGAGGAGGGGGTTGAGGATGAGGAGGGGGTTGAGGATGAGGAGGGAGGTTGAGGAGGGAGGTTGAGGATGAGGAGGGAGGTTGAGGATGAGGAGGGAGGTTAAGGAGTGGGGTTGAGGAGGGTGATAAGGGAGGGGGAAGAGACACAGGGAAGGGAGAGGTTGGAAGAGACACAGGGAAGGGAGAGGGGAGAAGAGACACAGGGAAGGGAGAGGGGAGAAGAGACACGTGTCTCTCTACCCCCCCCCGTGTCTCTCTAACCCCCCCATGTCTCTCTACCCCCTGTGTCTCTCTACCCCCTGTATCTCTCTAACCCCCCGTGTCTCTTTCCCTCCCCCTCCTCATCCTCAACCCCCCCTCCTCATTCTAAACCCCCCCTCATTCTACCCCTCTAAATACACCCCCCCCCCCTCTTCCTTTACCCTCACTTACCTGCATCTGAAGCTCCTGCTCCGGCCTCCGCTCCTTCTGGCGTCTTGACGTGGCGCGCATGAGACGTCGCGGCATTAGCATATACCGGGTGCCGACTCCCGGTATATGCTAATGACGTGGCGCGCATGTGACGTCACGGCATTAGCATATACCGGGTGCCGGAGCGAGGGTGAGGATGGGGAGGGAGGTTGAAGAGGGAGGTTGAGGAGGGGGTTGAGGATGAGGAGGGGGGTTGAGGTTGAGGAGGGAGGTTGAGGAGGGAGTTGAGGATGTGGAGGGGGGTGAGGTTGAGGAGGGGGTTGAGGATGGGGGGGGGTTGAGGAGGGAGGTTGAGGAGGGGGTTGAGGATGAGGGGGTTGAGGATGAGGGGGTTGAGGAGGGAGGTTGAGGATGAGGAGGGATGATGAGGAGGGAGGTTGAGGATGAGGAGTGGGGTTGAGGAGGGAGGATGAGGAGGGGGGGAGAAGACACAGGGAAGGGAGGGGGAGAGACACAGAAAGGGAGAGGGGGTAAGAGACACAGGGAAGGAAGAGGGGAGAAGAGACACAGGAGAGAGAGGGGGACACAAGAGGGGGACACAGAGGGCACAAGAGGGACACAGGGGGCAGCACATTTCCCACCCTCGGCTTATACTCGAGTCACTCATTTTACCCAGTATTTTGTGGTAAAATGGGTGCCTCTGCTTATACTCGGGTCGGCTTATACTCGAGTATATACGGTATGTATTTGAATATGAATTTCATTTAATAATACATTTTTGATTTTCACTGTAGTTATTATAATTTATAGTGTATATATGACTTTTTTAACTGAGTTTAGATTAACACATGCAATTATGTCAAGACATTGACATATTTTATTCATGCTTTGCTTTCTTTATGGTAATTCTTTTTATTCAAAAGACTTATCTTTGTTTTTGGTTTAACTTTAGGGAAGAGTTCGTTCCGGCCTTCTTTACTGGGTTAAGCTTCCTCCCCTCTCCACTCCTTTTTTTCTTGGTATTATCTTCCTTCTCTGGGGGATCCTTGGAGGTTTTATGTAACTCAGCTGATCCATCTAAAGTATTCTCTTTTAGCTTATTGCTACTTGCATATTAAGAAGATTGTTTGCTGCACATTAATTTAGTTACATTTTATATATACTACATATTTACTTGGGTTCCTCAGGGTTCAGTATTAGGACCTCTCCTTTTTAACATATGTATTAATGACTTAGAAGTAGGATTGGAAAGTATTGTCTCCATTTTTGCAGATGACACTAAGTTGTGCAAGTTAATTGAATCAGATAATGATGTACTTTCCCTCCAAAGGGATTTGCATAAAATAGAGAAATGGGCGACGAAATGGCAGATGATATTTAATACGAATTGAAGTAATAGATGTAAATGCAATTTGTATTCTTAATGGAGCAAATCTAGGGGTATCAGATATTGAAAGGGATTTGGGAATAATTGTGGACAACCAAATAGGTAACAGTGCCAAGCAGCATCTGCAAAGGTAAGTAAAATATTACCATGTATTAAGAAGGGTATAGAAGCAAGGGAAGCAAATATAATTCTGCCACTAAACAAATCCCTAGTACACCCTAATTTGGAATATGGAGTAAAATGTTAGGCACTAGTGATGTTGCGAACATAAAATTTTTGGTTCGCGAACCGCGAACGTGAACCGCCGCAAATGTTCGCGAACCGGCGAACCCGGCGAACCGCCATAGACTTCAATGGGCAGGCGGATTTTAAAACCCACAGGAACTCTTTCTGGCCACAATAGTGATGGGAAAGTTGTTTCTACGGGACTAACACCTATGTTAGGCACTAGTGATGTTTCTACGGGACTAACACCTATGTTAGGCACTAGTGATGTTGCAAACATAAAATTTTTGGTTCGCGAACCGCGAACGCGAACCGCCGCAAATGTTCGCGAACCGGCGAACCCAGCGAACCGCCATAGACTTCAATGTGCAGGCGGATTTTAAAACCCACAGGGACTCTTTCTGGCCACAATAGTGATGGGAAAGTTGTTTCTACGGGACTAACACCTGGACTGTGGCATGCTGGAGGGGGATCCATGGCAAAACTCCCACGGAAAATTACATAGTTGATGCAGAGTCTGGTTTTAAGCCATAAAGGGCATAAATTACCTAACATTCCTAAATTGTTGGAATAACGTGCTTTAAAACATCAGGTATGATGTTGTATAGATCAGGTAGTGTAAGGGTTAGGCCCGCTTCACAGTGACAGACCAAACTCCCCGTTTAACGCACCGCAAACAGTCCATTTGCACAACCGCAAACTCCCCATTTGCACAAGGTTGGATACCAAGCTAGCCATGTCCCGTTCCTTGTCCTCACTGATGTCATTGAAGGTCTCTTCCTCCACCCAGCTACCAAAGGTCCCCGAAAGGTGACAACAAGCCCCCTGGGACGCCTGCTGTGTTTGGTCTTCCACCTCCTCAAAGCCACCTTCCTCCTCTGACTCCTCTTCTTCAGACTCCTCTAACTGCGTTGCCTCTCTCTGCAATATTATAAGGTGTGTTAAGTAGTACTACTCTTATCAGTTAAATACCTGTTACGTCACATATCAAGGGACGTGTATAAGGCCTGGATTTTTAGAACCGGGAGATGGAAAAAGATGCTTGGTTGGTCGTATCACTTCAATTTTGGGGCACGGCACGTGCAATCAAAGGTGCCACCAGATAGGAGTGGCGTGTTTGTAAGTACTACTCTTATCAGTTTAATACTTGTTACGTCACCTATCAGGGGGCGCGTATAAGGCCTGGATTTTTAGAACCGGGAGATGGAAAAAGATGCTTGGTTGGTCGTATCACTTCAATTTTGGGGCACGGCACGTGCAATCAAAGGTGCCACCAGATAGGAGTGGCGTGTTTGTAAGTACTACTCTTATCAGTTTAATACTTGTTACATCACCTATCAGGGGGCGTGTATAAGGCCTGGATTTTTGGGACCGGGAGATGGAAAAAGATGCTTGGTTGGTCGTAAAACTTCAAATTTGGGGCACTTTGTGACATTAGCTTCTTACGCTCAAACATGTCCTTTACAGGCACCTGACTATGGGCAGATGAGCAGGAACTGCTCAAGGCGAGAGACGGAGTGGCGGATGGTTGAGAGGGGGCAAGGAGTACAGCAGTGGTTGATGTGGCTGATGATGCTGGACCAGGAGGAGGATGGTGGCTTTGAGTTTGTGTGCTGCTTGTACTCATGTGTTGGTCTGGAGTCACCCAAACATTAGGTCTCAACCTGTAGAGGATAAGGGAACCAGGCTACTCTAGACCTCATTCATCATTACAGGTTTTGACAGATTGGTACTATGCGTGCAAGCTACTGTGACAACAGATATGAGTGGCACTGTGCACTTGCAGAAGTTGGCAGAGTAGACGCTGTAGGCCTGACACAGACGCTTGCAGACAAGTAACTGCTATTCAATGTATTACAGTCAAAATTGTATTCTTTGTTTAAATGTGCGCTACTGACTGTTACACCAGATATGAGTGGTGGCACTGACTGGGCAAGTGGGCACAGTATACGATGTGAGCCTAAGACACACACGCTGGAAGGCAGGCAAATGAAATTAGATGACACAGAAAAAAAGTGTTGTTTTTTTTAAATGTAGAGTGCTGGTACACCACTAGATTGGATTGGTTTAACTTGGCACAGTACTTGTAAGCCTGACACACACACTGGCTAGCGGTCAGGCAAATAAACTTAGATTGGCGGTCAGGCAAATGAACTTAGATTTAAGAAAATACAATTATTGGTTTTTTAAATGTAGACTGCTGGTACCCCAACTATATTAGATTGGTTGAACTTGGCACAGTACTTGTAAGCCTGACACACACACTGGCTAGTGGTCAGGCAAATTAACTTAGATTGGCGGTCAGGCAAATGAACTTAGATTTAAGAAAATACAATTATTGTTTTTTTTTTATGTAGACTGCAGGTACACCACTAGATTGGATTGGTTGAACTTGGCACAATACTTGTAAGCCTGACACACACACTGGCTAGCGGTCAGGCAAATGAACTTAGATTGGCGGTCAGGCAAATGAACTTAGATTTAACAAAATAAAAGTTTTGGTTTTTTTAAAGTAGACATCTAGTAAACAAGATTGTATTGGTTGCACTGTGCACACACAGTATAAGTTGTGAGCCCGACACACACACTTGCTAGCAGGGGCTAGCAGGGAGACAGGCAAATGAAGTTGGATTAGACAGAAAAAAATAAACAAAAAAAAATGATGTTATAGCCCTAAAAAGGGCTTTTTGGGGTGTTGTGTTTACAGCAGAGATCTGATGAGTCATTCAGCACTGCACTGGACACTGAATAAACTTGCCTAGCTATTGATTTCCCTATTCAATCAGCATCACCTACACTCTCCCTCCTCTCAGTAAGACTGCAGTTATGATTCCAAAATGGCTGCTGTCCATGAGGTAGAAGGGTCTGGAAGGCAGGGTATGATGCTGATTGGCTGAAATGTGTCTGCTGACTGTGAGGTGCAGGGTCAAAGTTTGCTCAATGATATAGGGGGCGGATCGAACATTGCATATGTTCGCAGTTCACCGCGAACGCGAACATGCTATGTTCGCCGGGAACAGTCCGCCGGCGAACTATTGGCAACATCTCTATTAGGCACCACTACATAAAAAGGACATTTTAGAGCTGGAAACAATTACGAAGAAAGACTAACCAAATTGAACCAATTTTCTCTAGAAAAAAGGCGTCTACGAGGGGATATGCTTACCTTATATAAATAAATCCTGGGTCAATACATATATATATATGTCTTTGGTGTCATCTTCCCACCCAATAGTTTAAGACTGCCTTTTGCTTATCTATCGCAGATCAGGTAAACCATCTTTGCCATGTTTAATGACAAAATATAGTATTATATGTAACTGTTGTTGAATCTGTTTTCCCCATCAATACTTCAATTCTCCACCACTCCTTCCAAGATAAGAAGCACAGGGGGCTGGTGCCAGAGATCCTTTAACCTCCTTATCCTCCGTCCTTCCTCCCTCCCCAATAACATCCCTTTCTACTCTCTTCTCTCTTCTTACTAGCCTGTGATCAGCTCCTACTGCTGATTGGAGCCCCACAGCGCGTTCTTTGCCATTCATCGTAACCGGTATATGCTAATGATGTGATGTCACAAGCGCATCACGTCATTAGCATATGCCGGTTCCAATGAAAGGCATAAGGCGTGAAGGCGTGCTGCAGGGCTCCAATCAGCAGCAGGAGCTGATCCCAAGCCAGTAAGAAGAGAGGGGAAAGGGATTGGAGAGGGGGGAAGGAGGGAAGATAAGGAGGAAGGAGGAGGATGGGAAGGAGGGAGGAGGAGGATGGTAAGAGGGGAGGAGTATGAGGGGGGAAGGAGTATGAGGGGGGAAGAGGAGGATGGGGGGGAAAAGGAGGAGGATGAGGGGGAAGGGAGGAGGATGAGGGGGAGGAGGAGGATGAGGGAAGAGGATGAGGGGGAGGATGAGGGAGGAGGATGAGGGAGGAGGATGAGGGGGGAATGAGGAGGATGAGAGGGGAGGAGGATGAGAAGGATGAGGGGGGAGGATGAGGAGGAGGGGAGGATGAGGAGGATAAGGGGGAGGATGAGGAGGATAAGGGAGGAAATGGTGGTATAAGGGGGAGAGGGGGAAATGGAGGAGGAGGAGGATAAGGGGAAGGGGAGGAGGTGAGGGGGAAGGGGTAATGGTGTCTAAAGGCGGTATGATTATGTTCGTATTTTAGAATGTTCCGCTTTAACATTCTAAATACTGACATAATCATACCACCAGGAAGGTTAATGAAGCAAGCTATCTCCTCCATCCCATCTCCCACAATTGACCTGGCATGTCTATGGCCATGACATCAGATTCTAGAGGAGGCAACTTGAATTTGTCCAACTGGAACAAGCTAAAGTGTCAGCAACATTAGCATCTTAACATCAAATGCATCACCAATTTGACCATCAACAGAGAAAATGCAGTATAATAGTTGATAACCTGTACTACTGCTATGATGTTGAATTGAAAAATAATGGATATATTCTTGAAATTGTCTTCCTACAAAAACCAAACCTATAACAATAGGAAGAAGCTGCAGAAAAGCCATGTTTTTGTTGAGTCCCTCACACACCCAGGCTACTAGCCAAGGAGCCACGTACCAAAAATCAAGGAAATAGATGCACAAACAGATCCTCACAGACACTTCAGTGAAAAGCTCAAAAAGATGATTGGACACACAGTATTTGTGAAAGACAGTCCTACCTTTGAAGGGCTTTAAAAATGAGACCCAAACATTGTCTTTCAAAGCTAAAGTCAGCTTCTTGCAGAATATATGTCCCCAGTGCTGGATCTACCTTTTTGGAGCCCCTGGGCAGTGAAGTTGAGAAGCCCATGCGATGTGAGTGCGAGGTATGCAGATCACAGACATTTCCCCATAACAGACATTTTAACAACATAACTACTCATGCACAACACAACAATCAATTACTTGTTTATTAAATGCATTTGTTGTTGTGCCGTATTATTTATGTTTTTCTATGGGGGGACAACAAGCATATGTTTCACAAATACATATAATGACCACTTGTATCACACAGAAACACTGAGTAATTATGAGAGTTAAAGGGCAACTGCACAACCAAAACAGAAATTGTTTTAAAAAAGTCATACAGCTAGTTTTTTATCAGAAAAATTAAATTAATTAAAAATACATTTTGTGTGCGTGTTAGGGGAGTTAACATTTCTGGAGAGATATGGTTGCATTTCCTGAAGCAAGAAGTCTGCCTCTGGGCCAGTGAGAGGGGAGGGGTACAGTGTCAATTCCAATTTTCTCCAATTAATAAATGCTTTCTGTTCCCTCTTTCCTAAACCCTCCTTCCACTGAAAACACATGATCCAGCTCTCATGAAGCGATGTAACAAACACAAAATAGATTCCTATACTATATGTCGACAGACTACAAAAATTCAGATTTTCCCCAAAAATATATACACACACAAACACAACACAATTAACGGATGACAAGATGAGTGGTGGACAAGCTTTCTTTAATTAAAAGGGAGCCTGCCAGTTAGAAAGAGTACTGAGACAGAGTAGCTCCGTGCTGGGGCGGACATGATGTGGAGATGCAGACCAGGGAGGTCATACATATATATATATATATATATATATATATACACACACACACAGTTTCCATACACAGCTCCCAACATTGCAGATTTATAGAAAGTCCCTTATTCATACTAGAATAATATAGAGATAGTCAGACCTTCTAACACTAACATATACATACACAATAACACCATTGAATTACAGTGCATAGCATGAAAATTATAAAACTCCAGTAATATCTATCTATCTTTCTATCTATCTATCTATCTCTGTGAATAGCATTAACAAGATAAATGTGTTGCTCAAATGAGTATATTTATCTCTGTGTTATAAATTCAGTTAACAAATTATCTATCATATATCCTAAAACAGGGGTGTCCAAACTCGGTCCTGGAGGGCCACACACATGCCTGGATTTGATGATAACCCTGCTGTGCACAGGTGAGTCAATATCTTCTTCAGTCATCCTGATTGACTCTCCTGTGCACAGAAAGGATATCTTCAAATACAGACACGAGTGCGGACCTCCAGGACCGAGTTTGGACACCCCTGATCTACAATATCTTATTAAACTCACTAGTTCCAAGCTGCCATAGCTCTCTCTCTCATTTTCTTTTCCTGTTGTAATTCTAGTTCCAGATAGGTGCATAATGGGCAGTCTGCAGTATTTCAGGATTTTTTAAGCCAGAAAATAAATGTAGGGGTAAATTTAGCCCCAAATCAGGCGCCCTTCACAGAGAGGCGTCCGTAGGCAGCTGCCTAGTTGGCCTAATGGCTAATCCGGCCATGTATCTCCCCCCAAAATAATCTTGCAGGCAAATTTTAATTTCCCCAGAGTTAATCTGAAGGGCCTTTATAGTTCTCTTAGACCTCAACAATTCTTTCAGTTCCTTATTCAGGACCAGCACCTTCTAAGGAGGCAACCTACCCTATCTATCCATGTATCCACAGAGTCAATAGTGATTCCCCAAAACAGAATGACGAGTGTACAAGCCTTCAGATTTCTCTGCAGCCAGGGGCTTGCCCGCAGAGCAGAACAATTCAGAAAATGCTGTCTGTCTGAATCCAAAAAGCCCATTACACCACCACAAAAGAAGTAGTCTATGTAGTGCTTGACAGACTGACTATTGGTCAGATGCACACAGGTGCTGAAAGCTTCCAACAGAGAGCAAGATATGGAGCAACCCATACACCTAAAGGGGATATGACCAGATGAGGAATAGGAGGACATAGGAAAGGGCCAAAAGATACTTTCCTGGAAAACTTAGCCCTAATCTCATTAGGGAAGCATAAAGAAGAAGATACCGTACCAGATTAGTCATGGCAGTAGACTGCCCAGACGAACTGGTGTCAGAGGCTTAACTGGTGCTAGTGATTGTTCTTTTTTGGAAACACATGATGGCAGGGTGGTTGGCATAGCACAAGGAGCATGAGTTCTTAAATGTATGCTCAATTTTTAGTTATTTTAAATTGAATATAGTCTTTAATAGCGTATGTCCAGCTAACAAACATGAGATTTTTTTGTAAATGCACTACAGCGGACAATTTATTGATCTTTGCTGA
The DNA here is from genome assembly GCA_027410445.1 of Discoglossus pictus. NCBI lineage: Eukaryota > Metazoa > Chordata > Amphibia > Anura > Alytidae > Discoglossus > Discoglossus pictus. The sequence goes on from CM050163.1 coordinate 389,243,371, forward strand.
TAACCTTTCCACAAACAGAACTTCCTTTTCCTCTGGTGCATCTTTTCCCCAATAAGGTTTGGAGCTCAGGGAAATGATACATTGGCTCTTCAGCTCTTTAATGGAAACTAGTATGATGGTAGTTCCACCTTGATATGCCAAAAAACCCTAGAGCCTGCCTTTATCATATAAACTTTATTGAGAGTAGAATGAATGACAGTAACAAATAAAACATTTCAGGAATGAACATACATTGACACCTGAACATAGATATCCCTAAAATATAATACTGGGGCCATTCTATATTTCCTCAAAGTAACTTATTTTCAAAATTTTTAGTGATATTTATAATACAAATAGATATCTAACAACTCCGTAGAGATAGTAAACTAGCTGAGCTTAAATAGATTCAGTGTAAAGAGTAAAGGGGAGAAAGATAAAAGTTTACTCTCGCTTGCCATACCAAAGGGAAACTCAACATTCCTCCGATCACTCCCCCTCTCCGCCGCCTCCTTGGCATTTTTTTTTCCCCAATAGTCATTTTATTATTACCTTACCTCCAGCAGAAAAGTCAGCCTTCCAATTCCGTCCGAATTGTACCGCCCCCCTCTCCACTCCTCACCTAGCTGCACAGGAAAAAATAAGCCCCACCCAACCTCCCAGACTATCCCTCCTCAAGGAGTACCGTTTGGTGATCTAATCCAAGGCTCCCATATTTCTAAAAATGCAGGAAGAGAGTCTAAAAGAGTATAAGTCATCCTTTCATTAATAATCAGAAAATTTACTTTATTAATTACTTCTTGAAAACTGATAGAGTTGTCTTTCCATCTCCTGGCAATTATGTTCTTGACTGCTAGATAAATCATTTGAGCCAGCCTATTGCCTTTTCTCCCTAATTCCGAATGGTGTATTCCTAGAAGGCATGTCGCTATTGAAGGTGTAATTGGGGTGTTCAATAATCCTGAAATTAGTGTGACTGCCTTATCCCAGATCTCAGCCACCCTGGGGCACTGCCACCATGAGTGAATGAAATCCCCCCTACCTTGACACCCCCTAAAGCACTTATCTGAGATTGTTGGAAAAATCTTGTTCAATCTAACTGGAGTCATGTATGCTCGGTGCAGAATTTTTAGAGAAGTTTCCAAGAGACTGAAATTAAGTGAACCCCTGGAGAGATTCAAACAGGCCTCGGCCCAAGTTTTCCCCTCCCAAGTTTGTTGTAGATCAGATTCCCAATTTATCATGAAGGAGGGCTTTGTAAGATCCAGGGGAGAGTTTAATATGTCATAAAGGTTTACCAGGGTTCCCTTAAAGAGCGGTACATTCTTGCATATTGTAGACAGCCAGGTAGCCATGGGGGGTCCATGTTTCCTCACCGCCTCCCCTATCCAATATCTTATTTTTATAAGGTTAAATAGCTCTCGCTGGGGCACTACAGTATGTGATCCCTTTTCACCGTATCTAGTGTTAAGATTCTGTCACTGTCCACCCATGCTCCCAATTTGTCCAAGTTAAGCGAACTCCAAAAATTTCTCGATTCCACTGACAAAGAGGTTAAAAGGGAGGGAGATGAGAATACAGAAGTTAGGGGAGACAAGAGAGCCTGCCTTTAAACACATGTTTATATAAACCATGGACATATTTATTTGTGACACTGTGGTATCTGAGTTGCTCTATTTCACTGTGTTATTACCACAGAGGGACCTTCTAAGGAACATCAGACCATTGGAAAAAACAAATATGTACAGTGGAAGAGGTCCAGTAAAGGATCATTTTTATACACAACTGTTCTCTTTCATTATTCAGTGCTTGTGATTAGTTAAAGGACAACTGTAGCCAAAGAAAAAAATACCTTTCTTTGTGAAATATGGAATTAACTAACAATATTAGCAGCTGTGTAAGCCATGGACATATAACCATTTGTAGAAAATCAAAAATTGATTTTTGTACTTATGCCTGAAGACATTATTGCTAACATTCTATTAAGGCCAGATGATCACATATAATAGTTGTCAAACCGCGATTCGTCGTCACGCTTTGAGACAAATCGCAGTTTGACAACTATGATTGATCGCAACCTCACCGTCTGGGTCTCCATCTCTACCAGCCTCCTCTATCCCTGCAAGAACATGGCCATGAGCCAGACCTGAGCAGGGATGCGATCGGGAGCCACAGCAGGGGTCCTGTATGTGTGATCACTAGACACTCTCTCCGAAGCACTCCCCCTCTCTCAGGACTCTCCTCAGCACCCCCCCCCCCCCCCAGCACTCTCTCTCTCTACTCAGCACTCTCTCCCCTGTAGTCAGATCAGTGCAGGTCTGTCTCTCTCGGCAACATCGCTGCTCCCTGTCTTGAGGTGTCAGTGATGACTGAGCTCAGTGCTCTGTTTGTGATTTGCAAGAAATGTGTTTACAAAACAGTTTTTCGTTTCATATTCATATAAACTAATGGATGAATAAGTTCTGTCAATTTGCGGTTTCAGATTGATGTAAAATAACGAATTCAGATGAATCAACACGTTTCGCCAATATGCTGTTTGAAATTGATGTAAAATAACGCATTTAGGCAATTTTTCGTTTCATATTCATGTCAATTTGCCATTTCAGATTGATGTAAAATAACAAATTTGGATGAATTAACACGTTTCGCCAATTTGACGTTTCAGATTGATGTAAAATAACGCATTTAGGCAATTTTTTGTTTCATATTCATATAAACTAACAAACAAAAAAGATTTGTCAATTTGCCATTTTAGATTGACGTAAAATAACGAATTCAGATAAATTAACACGTTTCGCCAATTTGACGTTTCAGTTTGATGTAAAATAATGCATTTAGGCAATTTTTCATTTCATATTCATACAAACTAACAAAAGAAAAAGTTTTGTCAATTTGCCATTTCAGATTGATGTAAAATAACAAATTCAGATGAATTAACATGTTTTGCCAATTTGCCGTTTCAGATTGATGTAAAATAACGCATTTAGGCAATTTTTCGTTTCATATTCATATAAACTAACAAACGAAAAAGTTTTGTCAATTTGCAATTTCAGATTGACGTAAAATAACGAATTCAGATAAATTAACACGTTTCGCCAATTTGCCGTTTTAGATTGATGTAAAATAACGCATTTAGGCAATTTTTCGTTTCATATTCATATAAACTAATGAACAAAAAAGTTTTGTCAATTTGCCGTTTCAGATTGATGTAAAATAACAAATTTGGATGAATTAACACGTTTCGCCAATTTGCTGTTTCAGATTGATGTAAAATAACGCATTTAGGCAATTTTTCGTTTCATATTCATATAAACTAACGAACAAAAATTTTTCGTCAATTTGCCGTTTCAGATTGATGTAAAATAACACATTTAGGCTATATTTCCTTTCACATTCATGTGAATCGAGCAAATCAGTTGAGGCATGCAGTGATCGCTGTTGGCGGCCCATAACCGCGAGCCTCGCAAAGCAAGGTGAGATGCAGGACTTAGGGTGCAATGAGAGCCAAAGGCACACAGCAGAATTCCATTGTGTGACAAACAGCACTTCCACACATTTTTATTGCCCTGTCATTTTTGACGGGCAAGTCGCTAGTAATGTAATATCCTTTATTCACAATGACCTGTGAGATCATAAAATGTTGTCTTAATAATATTTTAAAAAACACACTCCCTTTTTTGCTTTTAACAAGAGAACAAAAAGGTGAGTAGCATTTATGAGTGCCAAGTAAATATTTGACATAAAGGAACTGGTGGATGGTGATGTAAAATGTTAAGATGACTAAGTTCTTACTGTGGACTTTCAAAATTAGTATTGTCAATGTGGAAGACATAGTGCTCTCTGTAAAAAAAAATTTTATTAAAGTGTAAAATGAATGTGAAATTCTTGTAAAAATCTTTTCTGTCTAAAATAGTCTGAGAAAATATATAATGATCGACTTTCATTAAGAGTTCTTTTTCTGGAAAAAGTGAAGAAGCACTATTATTTGATGGTATGACAAATAATAAATCTGTAAACTAAAGAATTAAAGGACAACCTTAAAAGTTTATGAAATGTTGATTCCAAAAAGTGGATGGAGAACCTGAATTCTGAAAAAGCATGTGACTAGAACATTTTAGAAAATGGACTGCCTCAAGTGTTCTGCTGGAAAGACCTGTTCTCCTCTGTTGGAAGCAACCAGAAAAGGACTGTGAACCAGTAATGGGGCTTCAGTGGATAACTTCTGTCCAGGGGTCAGCCATAAATCAAATAGCAGTAGGAGGGAGGGCCTGGTAGGGGGACCTGATTACCCACTTGAGGTCCCATAGACCCTTGGACTGTTTTAGGTACCGCAGCACAGCTGTTGGGGCTGGCTGGGTGGGGGGATGTTGTTGGGAAAGGACTATTCCAAGTTACCCCTAGCCTTTAGGTACCCATTGCCAGGAATTACCAGTCAGGACCCCCCAGGACCATGTTGCCACAGAGAACGTGGCTAGGTATATTATGATGCAGAAGAAATTGTGGCCCACATTTTGACCCCTGGGACCTGGTACTGCCTTGGATTCGGCAGGCCATGCAATTTCACTACTCCAATCGGGGAGGGTTGCCCTGGGAAGGGATTATTGCAAGTACCTGCTAGCTGTGACTACTAGAAAGGGCTGCCCAGGACACTGTTGCCATGTGGTGTCCAAAGGTGTTGGCCCCTGACCTACATTTGCCATGGCCAGGGGGAGGCGGGTTGGCAATTGCGCCATGGAAGCTGAGTGGAATGTGGGGTACACGCAACCCCATCACCCACATAAGTGAAATCAGTGTGGCTAGGAAGTCATCCAACAGGATCACTTCCTAGGCCACACTAGAAAAGGGGGGGGAGGAAGTTGTCAAGCCCAGAAGGGCCCACCACTGGACTTTTGGAGTTAATTATATTTATCATATGTGTGTGTATTATACAGGACAGAGTGTATGGCCTTAACCAGAATTATTGTATTATTGTGTAAATTTAAAGCTGATACCCAGGCATGTTTAGTATCTAAATACTGCATTTTCACCAGGGAGTTTTATAAAATAGTTTATGGGGGGAAAAGAAGCCATGAATTGAGGGGTACCCAGTTGAGGGGTCTGTAGAGGTCCCTTAGGACAAGGGAAGGAACATGTCTCTAGAAGGGGTATTTTCATTAGCACCCATACCATGCAGCTTTCCTGTCAAGATAAATTACACTAATGTGCTAAATGACGGTTTCTTGTTTACCCCATTTATTGAAGGTTACACAAGATGTCATGGAGCCATGGTTGCTCTGTTATCAGTTTTATCTAGTCTGAGAAATATCTATAACAATGATGTACAATGTTCCAGAGCTATGAGTACTAAATGTATATATGCATGGATTTCAATTCTTTATTTTGCTTGGCAATCTACATACACAATTTATTTTCACTAAGCAGTGTTTCATATCACTTTATGTAAGAGTTTTCTTTTATTACATATATATGTTTGAGGTTATATACATATACCCATATATCAATATATATGTCACCTATGAATTTCACCTGTCACTACGTCACTTTATTAAATCATTAAAACTTCACTTTTTTCAGAAATTAGTTTCTATTTTGCAGGTTGTTGGTGAGCATACATACATATTTCTGTATGTGGGGGTTAACATATATATATATATATATATATATATATGTTTACAATTAAGTCAATATAATTTGTACGTATAAAGGTAATGTGCACACATACATACCATCAATTTGTTCAATAATTGATTGTTTTCACTCTTGATTTGATTATATTTTTTACCTACGCTATTTAATATTCTAGAACCATTGAGAGATTATGGTAATATAGCTATACTATTTCCACACAATACTACATTTTTTACTATTTTTTTCACATATTATATATGTATATTACCATAATTATTTGCATTATGATTTGACAGCCATTGCATCACAGTAGTCTGGTTGATCCTTTTTGTGTAGATCTGTAAGCTGCTTCATAAGGTGTGCTTGCTTTGCAAGCACCCATTAGTCCAATTCATTCAATGCAACCTAGAGTTTGATTTGAATTATTCAGTTCTAGGAGTAGCACGCATGCGCAAGCCTGTGCTCACATGCCATTTGATGTCATCACGTAGGTGAATGCGTCCATGCGCATGCGTGTGACGTCACGGCGGGTGCATGTACACCAGCACCCACCAAGTGAAATTTCCTCCTCACACAGGTATTTAAACTTGCTATGTTCGCAGCTCCAAATTCTTAGCAGTTTAACCTTTGGCAAAACCAAGCATAGTGCAATACCTGTCAAGTTGCTTATTACTACTACCGTGTTACACAAATAGTGACTTAGCAAGAGTATTGATGTCCAATTGGGCTTTATTAAGGGGAAACTTTAGTAAACCCTTTAGTACATGGATAGTTTATTAATGCCCCAATAGGGTTGATGTCAGGCTAGAACTTTTTTTTTTGCTGTATGAATGTGTTTTACATTTAAAACTTCCACCATCCTTTGGATTTTTGGAATTTCACTCACTTGACATCGCTGGGCACATTGTGTGCCAGCTTGTGGGGCACACCATAGCTCCTCAGATAGGAGGTCCCTGAAATGGGACATAGGGCTGCGTTATATGCTACCTGTTTCATTACCTTTTAACGTTATTGCTATCTCTTGCAGGCTCGCAAAGCGAGGGCCGCAGTTGCTGGCATGGAGCGCCAAAGGTGCTCCTTGCGCTGTTGGAGATGAGCTACGTAAGTGCTCATCCCTATGACCCCCTACAACTTTTGAACCACAAATGCGGACCCTCGCGAAGCGAGGGACCGCATTTGCAAAGTTGGAGGCTCTACGGCGCCTCACAATCAGTTACAAACAACCACACAAGCGGGACTTTGAAAAAAAACAATAAACACGCAATGACTAACTACGGACTTACACAAAAAAAGCCGCAGGAAAAAAAACTTGCGAACTTACACAAAAAAAAATACGACCCGCGGGACATCGAAAAAAACCATGACGGACTTGCAAAAATACGACCTTAACGTACAGCGGCAAACATTAAAAAAAAACAAAAATACAGACAAAAAAAAACCCTTACCCACAGCAAGGGGGGACACCCAGGACCTCTGCAACACTGCTTAAACCTCGATTTCTGTCAAATTTACAAAGTTTACACACTCGAAAATCCCCTAAGCGAGAGAAAAAATGGCAGACGAAAAAAATTAAAACGAGGCTACATGACCCCAAAAGACGCAAAATACCACAAAGCAAATATGTATTTTCAAAAAACCTGTACGTCCTACAACATACATTAGCAAGGATGCTAAATCATACAAACCCGCCTACCACATACACATTCGCCGCCATTTTACAAACTACACCAGGGGAGAGCCTTGCAATAAGCGACAAAACTAGATCACTGCGGACCTTATAATAAGCGCAAAAGCGCCTATGATAACAACAAATACACCAACCCAGAGGCTCGCAATGAGCACCAAAGGCGCTCAGCGCCAGCCTTGCAATGAGCGCACAAGGATCTCAGACCACCAAAACACTTACTCTCTGTGGCAAACAGCATTGTTATTGCCGTCATTTTTTGACGGGCAAGTCGCTAGTTTGTAATAACTTCTAAGTGATATTCTAAGTTGGTCTGCAACATAGGTTGCCAAGTGACTATAATAAAATGGTAATGATTTTACCCATATAATTAAGCAATTCCATGATTGTTTAAAGTGATGCTGGCCAATTGCGACGTAGTTTCTATTTTACACTATTGTAAATAAAGTTCCAAATATTTTTATGTATGATTGATGTGCTATAGCAAATGGTCATACTCACCACAGGAGGCAGTTAATAGCACAATTGCCATACTAGTGACATGATTGACAGACAGGCCTCCTCACATAAAGGACTATTGTATATAAAAGATCTATGTACCAATAAGGGTAGGTGTCTGTTTATGAGTATACAAACACAGTATGTATTTCATTCTGGCCTCCAAACGGAAATACATTTTGTTATTTTATTAAGCTGGCTTATATCCTGATGTTCCTGCTGGTCCTATATTAAGGGACCATTGAAAGTTCCTGTACCGGAGGAATGGTGGTTCCTGGGCTGACTATGCAGGCTGGACACTGAGATTAACCTTAAATCTACAACCCAGATGAATTTCTGTAGCAGAAAGCAGGTGGTATGGGGTTGCACATGGCCCCTAATCTCTGGGCTGTGACAGTCCATAATTATGTTATGACCTTGAATCATTTTAGAAAATATCTGAAATTTAACTAGCTTGTGTCATGGGGGTTTTCAAGATTTCATTCCTTGTGGTGGAACTGTAATGTAAGCTTACAACATTTTAAAAGTTTGGTCTTCCTTTAGTATACTGGGTCATCTAAATTTAGTTTTGTTCATTACAATGAGAAATAAATATCACAGAGTTCATATAAGTATTCATTTGCTATGACTTTGCTTAACTGTTCAAGGATCATACTTGTTTTGTTCAGCTGTATCTGGGTTTCAACTGTGAGCTACTTCTATACCTGAGATACACATATATAAAGTAACTGATATGTTTTTCCATTCAGCTAAATGTGTGTATATCCTGTATATACAACAATAAAACGGATTCCACTGGAACACCTTAATAATGTCTTTGCACTAAGAATTCTTAAAAAAATAATATAATTGTAAGAAATGCCCTGAAATCATATGAAGATGAACCAGTTTAAAAGCTTCTGACAGCAGCTTACACGTTTGTATACTAAGAAATTAATAGAACATACTGAATAAAGATGCAATATTCCTATGTTATTGATACCATGAAGAACTGCAATACATGTTTGATGTTTAAGGCCTTGGTAATTCTTTGATACTGTACAGATGCTGCTCATTAACATCACCTTTCATATGGTTTTGTAACAACACTTTTCCCTTTCCTAGTTTCTTCAAAGCATTTTTCATTTCATGGTTTCTCAGGGTATATATGATAGGGTTTAAGAGGGGCGTTAGCACTGTGTAGAGCATGGACACCATCTTGTCTGCTTTGTAAGTTACAGGTGGTCTCAAATAGATGAACACACATGGTCCAAACAAGACTGTGACAACCAGTAAATGGGAAGCACATGTAGAGAAAGCTTTTCTCCTTCCCTCTGTTGAGTTCATCTTCATGACAGTATTGAGAATACCAAGGTAAGAAAATAGCAATATCACTAAGCACATAATGGAGAGCAGCCCACTGTTAGCCACAATAAAGATTTCAATTAATAAAGTGTCAGAGCAGGCTAATGCAGACAATGGATGCACATCACAGAAGAAGTGGTTGAGCTTATTGGGACCACAAAATGGCAGCTGGTAGGTCAGAAAAGTTTGAGTGAAAGAGTGGAGAAAACCAGCAAGCCACGTGAATAATACCAGCCAGAGACAGAATCTGTGGTTCATGACAATGTGATATCTCAGTGGATTACAAATGGCTACATAACGATCATATGCCATAATAGTCAACAGAAAGCTCTCTGTGCCACCAAATAAATGAAGAAAAAAAAGCTGACATATGCACTGGTTGAAAGTGATTGTTTTCTTCTCTGTAAAGACATTGATAAGCATTTGGGGCATTGTGACTGTAGAAGTACACATGTCCAAAAAAGATAAGTTGCTGAGGAATCGATACATTGGAGAGCATAGTCGTGGATCCATGCGGACAGCAGCTATTATGAGAAAATTTCCACATAAAATCATCAAATACAAAGCCAGAATCAGAACAAAAAATGACACATTTATTTCAGTGGAGTGTGAGAATTCACTGAGTATGAATTCTGTGACTGAGCTTTGGTTTCCATAGGCCATTGCTTCCCTTAGCAAGTTAGAAAAAAAAGATTTAGTGAATTACCGCCTTGAAAAGTTAAATGGGTCTGTCAGTAAGGTACATTAACGAACCACTGTAGTGCATTTACATGTAATATATTGTATGCTTGTCTGTTTGTCACAGGCTATTAAAACAGTATTGAGATTAAAATAAATAAAATTTACTTTTTGTCTTAGCTGTTAAACTGTCTGTTTTCTCCTCAAGCAGGGCTGTGTACTTGCTCATAAAAATAAAGTCTCACCAGTCTAGGTTCTGCTTGGAAATGAGCATGCTCAGTAAAAGGGTGACGCTATGATGTCTCATGCATTGCTGTGCTTGGCAGCTGTAGGAATGTTACAATAGAGCTATTATTTCTGTGTAGCTGTAGCTGACCATGCCTCGACAGTCACAGGTAGAGGCAGATACGCAGCTCTGCTTGATGAGAAAACAGACAGCTTCAAACAAGCATTTTTTAATGCCTACATCTAGCACACAAATATGAGTTTTAATTGTAAATGCACTACAGGGGTTCTTTAATAATGACACATAAAGACACCAATCTCATAACAAGTTATCATATCAGCTATGATCAGGTTTTATTTAGCTAATATTAATGAATAAATAAGAGGCACTTAAATATATGATAAAAGTTCAAAACTGGATGTCCACTGATCTTAGAGCCCTATTCGAGCAACGCAAACTGCGTTCCAATGTAAAATCAGCTGCGGGTGCTTTTTTTCTTGTACGTTACACATCTATTCAAAGAATTTAATTATGCTGCTCAGCTGACATTGGTAAATCCTGTCCTGTCCGGACAACATTTCAGTGTAGAAGAATGTGTTTACTTGTAAATTACACAAAACCAGGCATTTCAGTTACATTACAGATGAGACACAGCTCTAGGAACCAATAGAAAATGTGAATAGCATTAACAAGATAAATGTGTTGCTCAAATGAGTATATTTATCTCTGTGTTATAAATTCAGTTAACAAATTATCTATCATATATCTATCATCTATCTAAAACAGGGGTGTCCAAACTCGGTCCTGGAGGGCCACACACATGCCTGGATTTGATGATAACCCTGCTGTGCACAGGTGAGTCAATCACTTCTTCAGTCATCCTGATTGACTCTCCTGTGCACAGAAAGGATATCTTCAAATACAGGCACGGGTGCGGACCTCCAGGACCGAGTTTGGACACCCCTGATCTACAATATCTTATTAAACTCACTAGTTCCAAGCTGCCATAGCTCTCTCTCTCTCATTTTCTTTTCCTGTTGTAATTCTAGTTCCAGACAGGTGCATAATGGGCAGTCTGCAGTATTTCAGGATTTTTTAAGCCAGAAAATAAATGTAGGGGTAAATTTAGCCCCAAATCAGGCGCCCTTCACAGAGAGGCGTCCGTAGGCAGCTGCCTAGTTGGCCTAATGGCTAATCCGGCCATGTATCTCCCCCCAAAATAATCTTGCAGGCAACTTTTAATTTCCCCAGAGTTAATCTGAAGGGCCTTTATAGTTCTCTTAGACCTCAACAATTCTCTCAGTTCCTTATTCAGGACCAGCACCTTCTAAGGAGGCAACCTACCCTATCTATCCATGTATCCACAGAGTCAATAGTGATTCCCCAAAACAGAATGACGAGTGTACAAGCCTTCAGATTTCTCTGCAGCCAGGGGCTTGCCCGCAGAGCAGAACAATTCAGAAAATGCTGTCTGTCTGAATCCAAAAAGCCCATTACACCACCACAAAAGAAGTAGTCTATGTAGTGCTTGACAGACTGACTATTGGTCAGATGCACACAGGTGCTGAAAGCTTCCAACAGAGAGCAAGATATGAAGCAACCCATACACCTAAAGGGGATATGACCAGATGAGGAATAGGAGGACATAGGAAAGGGCCAAAAGATACTTTCCTGGAAAACTTAGCCCTAATCTCATTAGGGAAGCATAAAGAAGAAGATACCGTACCAGATTAGTCATGGCAGTAGACTGCCCAGACGAACTGGTGTCAGAGGCTTAACTGGTGCTAGTGATTGTTCTTTTTTGGAAACACATGATGGCAGGGTGGTTGGCATAGCACAAGGAGCATGAGTTCTTAAATGTATGCTCAATTTTTAGTTATTTTAAATTGAATATAGTCTTTAATAGCGTATGTCCAGCTAACAAACATGTGATTTTTTTGTAAATGCACTACAGCAGACAATTTATTGATCTTTGCTGATAACCTTTCCACAAACAGAACTTCCTTTTCCTCTGGTACATCTTTTCCCCAATAAGGTTTGGAGCTCAGGGAAATGATACATTGGCTCTTCAGCTCTTTAATGGAAACTAGTATGATGGTAGTTCCACCTTGATATGCCAAAAAACCCTAGAGCCTGCCTTTATCATATAAACTTTATTGAGAGTAGAATGAATGACAGTAACAAATAAAACATTTCAGGAATGAACATACATTGACACCTGAACATAGATATCCTCCAAAATATAATACTGGGGCCATTCTATATTTCCTCAAAGTAACTTATTTTCAACATTTTTAGTGATATTTATAATACAAATAGATATCTAACAACTCCGTAGAGATAGTAAACTAGCTGAGCTTAAATAGATTCAGTGTAAAGAGTAAAGGGGAGAAAGATAAAAGTTTACTCTCGCTTGCCATACCAAAGGGAAACTCAACATTCCTCCGATCACTCCCCCTCTCCGCCGCCTCCTTGGCACTTTTTTTTCCCCCCAATAGTCATTTTATTATTACCTTACCTCCAGCAGAAAAGTCAGCCTTCTTCCAATTCCGTCCGAATCGTACCGCCCCCCTCTCCACTCCTCACCTAGCCGCACAGGAAAAAATAAGCCCCACCCAACCTCCCAGACTATCCCTCCTCAAGGAGTACCGTTTGGTGATCTAATCCAAGGCTCCCATATTTCTAAAAATGCAGGAAGAGAGTCTAAAAGAGTATAAGTCATCCTTTCATTAATAAACAGAAAATTTACTTTATTAATTACTTCTTGAAAACTGATAGAGTTGTCTTTCCATCGCCTGGCAATTATGTTCTTGACTGCTAGATAAATCATTTGAGCCAGCCTATTGCCTTTTCTCCCTAATTCCGAATGGTGTATTCCTAGAAGGCATGTCGCTATTGAAGGTGTAATTGGGGTGTTCAATAATCCTGAAATTAGTGTGACTGCCTTATCCCAGATCTCAGCCACCCTGGGGCACTGCCACCATGAGTGAATGAAATCCCCCCTACCTTGACACCCCCTAAAGCACTTATCTGAGATTGTTGGAAAAATCTTGTTCAATCTAACTGGAGTCATGTATGCTCGGTGCAGAATTTTTAGAGAAGTTTCCAAGAGACTGAAATTAAGTGAACCCCTGGAGAGATTCAAACAGGCCTCGGCCCAAGTTTTCCCCTCCCAAGTTTGTTGTAGATCAGATTCCCACTTTATCATGAAGGAGGGCTTTGTAAGATCCGGGGGAGAGTTTAATATGTCATAAAGGTTTCCCAGGGTTCCCTTAAAGAGCGGTACATTCTTGCATATTGTAGACAGCCAGGTAGCCATGGGGGGTCCATGTTTCCTCACCGCCTCCCCTATCCAATATCTTATTTTTATAAGGTTAAATAGCTCTCGCTGGGGCACTACAGTATGTTATGCCTTTTCACCGTATCTAGTGTTAAGATTCTGTCACTGTCCACCCATGCTCCCAATTTGTCCAAGTTAAGCGAACTCCAAAAATTTCTCGATTCCACTGACAAAGAGGTTAAAAGGGAGGGAGATGAGAATACAGAAGTTAGGGGAGACAAGAGAGCCTGCTTTTAAACACATGTTTATATAAACCATGGACATATTTATTTGTGACACTGTGGTATCTGAGTTGCTCTATTTCACTGTGTTATTACCACAGAGGGACCTTCTAAGGAACATCAGACCATTGGAAAAAACAAATATGTACAGTGGAAGAGGTCCAGTAAAGGATCATTTTTATACACAACTGTTTTCTTTCATTATTCAGTGCTTGTGATTAGTTAAAGGACAACTGTAGCCAAAGAAAAAAATACCATTTGTAGAAAATCAAAAATTGATTTTTGTACTTATGCCTGAAGACATTATTGCTAACATTCTATTAAGGCCAGATGATCACATATAATAGTTGTCAAACCGCGATTCGTCGTCACGCTTTGCGACAAATCGCAGTTTGACAACTATGATTGATCGCAACCTCACCGTCTGGGTCTCCATCTCTACCAGCCTCCTCCATCCCTGCAAGAACATGGCCATGAGCCAGACCTGAGCAGGGATGCGATCGGGAGCCACAGCAGGGGTCCTGTATGTGTGATCACTAGACACTCTCTCCGAAGCACTCCCCCTCTCTCAGGACTCTCCTCAGCACCCTCCCCCCCCCCCCCCCCCCCCCCCCTCAACACTCTCTCTCTCTACTCAGCACTCTCTCCCCTGTAATCAGATCAGTGCAGGTCTGTCTCTCTCGGCAACATCGCTGCTCCCTGTCTTGAGGTGTCAGTGATGACTGAGCTCAGTGCTCTGTTTGTGATTTGCAAGAAATGTGTTTACAAAACAGTTTTTCGTTTCATATTCATATAAACTAATGGATGAATAAGTTCTGTCAATTTGCCGTTTCAGATTGATGTAAAATAACGAATTCAGATGAATCAACACGTTTCGCCAATATGCTGTTTGAAATTGATGTAAAATAACGCATTTAGGCAATTTTTCGTTTCATATTCAGATAAACTAATGAACTAAAAAGTTTTGTCGATTTGCCATTTCAGATTGATGTAAAATAACAAATTTGGATGAATTAACACGTTTCGCCAATTTGACGTTTCAGATTGATGTAAAATAACGCATTTAGGCAATTTTTTGTTTCATATTCATATAAACTAACAAACAAAAAAGATTTGTCAATTTGCCATTTCAGATTGACGTAAAATAACGAATTCAGATAAATTAACACGTTTCGCCAATTTGCCGTTTCAGTTTGATGTAAAATAATGCATTTAGGCAATTTTTCGTTTCATATTCATACAAACTAACAAACGAAAAAGTTTTGTCAATTTGCCATTTCAGATTGATGTAAAATAACAAATTCAGATGAATTAACATGTTTTGCCAATTTGCCGTTTCAGATTGATGTAAAATAACGCATTTAGGCAATTTTTCGTTTCATATTCATATAAACTAACAAACGAAAAAGTTTTGTCAATTTGCAATTTCAGATTGACGTAAAATAACGAATTCAGATAAATTAACACGTTTCGCCAATTTGCCGTTTTAGATTGATGTAAAATAACGCATTTAGGCAATTTTTCGTTTCATATTCATATAAACTAATGAGCAAAAAAGTTTTGTCAATTTGCCGTTTCAGATTGATGTAAAATAACAAATTTGGATGAATTAACACGTTTCGCCAATTTGCTGTTTCAGATTGATGTAAAATAACGCATTTAGGCAATTTTTCGTTTCATATTCATATAAACTAACAAACAAAAATTTTTCGTCAATTTGCCGTTTCAGATTGATGTAAAATAACGCATTTAGGCTATATTTCCTTTCACATTCATGTGAATCGAGCAAATCAGTTGAGGCATGCAGTGATCGCTGTTGGCGGCCCATAACCGCAAGCCTCGCAAAGCAAGGTGAGATGCAGGACTTAGGGTGCAATGAGAGCCAAAGGCACACAGCAGAATTCCATTGTGGACAAACAGCACTTCCACACATTTTTATTGCCCTGTCATTTTTGACGGGCAAGTCGCTAGTAATGTAATATCCTTTATTCACAATGACCTGTCAGATCATAAAATGTTGTCTTAATAATATTTTAAAAAACACACTCCCTTTTTTGCTTTTAACAAGAGAACAAAAAGGTGAGTAGCATTTATGAGTGCCAAGTAAATATATGACATAAAGGAACTGGTGGATGGTGATGTAAAATGTTAAGATGACTAAGTTCTTACTGTGGACTTTCAAAATTAGTATTGTCAATGTGGAAGACATAGTGCTCTCTGTAAAAAAAAAAATTATTAAAGTGTAAAATGAATGTGAAATTCTTGTAAAAATCTTTTCTGTCTAAAATAGTCTGAGAAAATATATAATTATCGACTTTCATTAAGAGTTCTTTTTCTGGAAAAAGTGAAGAAGCACTATTATTTGATGGTATGACAAATAATAAATCTGTAAACTAAAGAATTAAAGGACAACCTTAAAAGTTTATGAAATGTTGATTCCAAAAAGTGGATGGAGAACCTGAATTCTGAAAAAGCATGTGACTAGAACATTTTAGAAAATGGACTGCCTCAAGTGTTCTGCTGGAAAGACCTGTTCTCCTCTGTTGGAAGCAACCAGAAAAGGACTGTGAACCAGTAATGGGGCTTCAGTGGATAACTTCTGTCCAGGGGTCAGCCATAAATCAAATAGCAGTAGGAGGGAGGGCCTGGTAGGGGGACCTGATTACCCACTTGAGGTCCCATAGACCCTTGGACTGTTTTAGGTACCGCAGCACAGCTGTTGGGGCTGGCTGGGTGGGGGGATGTTGTTGGGAAAGGACTATTCCAAGTTACCCCTAGCCTTTAGGTACCCATTGCCAGGAATTACCAGTCAGGACCCCCCAGGACCATGTTGCCACAGAGAACGTGGCTAGGTATATTATGATGCAGAAGAAATTGTGGCCCACATTTTGACCCCTGGGACCTGGTACTGCCTTGGATTCGGCAGGCCATGCAATTTCACTACACCAATCGGGGAGGGTTGCCCTGGGAAGGGATTATTGCAAGTACCTGCTAGCTGTGACTACTAGAAAGGGCTGCCCAGGACACTGTTGCCATGTGGTGTCCAAAGGTGTTGGCCCCTGACCTACATTTGCCATGGCCAGGGGGAGGCGGGTTGGCAATTGCGCCATGGAAGCTGAGTGGAATGTGGGGTACACGCAACCCCATCACCCACATAAGTGAAATCAGTGTGGCTAGGAAGTCATCCAACAGGATCACTTCCTAGGCCACACTAGAAAAGGGGGGGGAGGAAGTTGTCAAGCCCAGAAGGGCACACCACTGGACTTTTGGAGTTAATTATAGTTATCATATGTGTGTGTATTATACAGGACAGAGTGTATGGCCTTAACCAGATTTATTGTATTATTGTGTAAATTTAAAGCTGATACCCAGGCATGTTTAGTATCTAAATACTGCATTTTCACCAGGGAGTTTTATAAAATAGTTTATGTGGGGAAAAGAAGCCATGAATTGAGGGGTACCCAGTTGAGGGGTCTGTAGAGGTCCCTTAGGACAAGGGAAGGAACATGTCTCTAGAAGGGGTATTTTCATTAGCACCCATACCATGCAGCTTTCCTGTCAAGATAAATTACACTAATGTGCTAAATGACGGTTTCTTGTTTACCCCATTTATTGGAGGTTACACAAGATGTCATGGAGCCATGGTTGCTCTGTTATCAGTTTTATCTAGTCTGAGAAATATCTATAACAATGATGTACAATGTTCCAGAGCTATGAGTACTAAATGTATATATGCATGGATTTCAATTCTTTATTTTGCTTGGCAATCTACATACACAATTTATTTTCACTAAGCAGTGTTTCATATCACTTTATGTAAGAGTTTTCTTTTATTACATATATATGTTTGAGGTTATATACATATACCCATATATCAATATATATGTCACCTATGAATTTCACCTGTCACTACGTCACTTTATTAAATCATTAAAACTTCACTTTTTTCAGAAATTAGTTTCTATTTTGCAGGTTGTTGGTGAGCATACATACATATTTCTGTATGTTGGGGTTAACATATATATATATATATATATGTTTACAATTAAGTCAATATAATTTGTACGTATAAAGGTAATGTGCACACATACATACCATCAATTTGTTCAATAATTGATTGTTTTCACTCTTGATTTGATTATATTTTTTACCTACGCTATTTAATATTCTAGAACCATTGAGAGATTATGGTAATATAGCTATACTATTTCCACACAATACTACATTTTTTACTATTTTTTTCACATATTATATATGTATATTACCATAATTATTTGCATTATGATTTGACAGCCATTGCATCACAGTAGTCTGGTTCATCCTTTTTGTGTAGATCTGTAAGCTGCTTCATAAGGTGTGCTTGCTTTGCAAGCACCCATTAGTCCAATTCATTCAATGCAACCTAGAGTTTGATTTTAATTATTCAGTTCTAGGCCTAGCACGCATGGGCAAGCCTGTGCTCGCATGCCATTTGATGTCATCACGTAGGTGAATGCGTCCATGCGCATGCGTGTGACGTCACGACGGGTGCATGTACACCAGCACCCACCAAGTGAGATTTCCTCCTCACACAGGTATTTAAACTTGCTATGTTCGCAGCTCCAAATTCTTAGCAGTTTAACCTTTGGCAAAACCAAGCATAGTGCAATACCTGTCAAGTTGCTTATTACTACTACCATGTTACACAAATAGTGACTTAGCAAGAGTATTGATGTCCAATTGGGCTTTATTAAGGGGAAACTTTAGTAAACCCTTTAGTACATGGATAGTTTATTAATGCCCCAATCGGGTTGATGTCAGGCTAGAACTTTTTTTTTGCTGTATGAATGTGTTTTACATTTAAAACTTCCACCATCCTTTGGATTTTTGGAATTTCACTCACTTGACATCGCTGGGCACATTGTGTGCCAGCTTGTGGGGCACACCATAGCTCCTCAGATAGGAGGTCCCTGAAATGGGACATAGGGCTGC
This sequence comes from Discoglossus pictus, assembly GCA_027410445.1. Classification (NCBI taxonomy): domain Eukaryota; kingdom Metazoa; phylum Chordata; class Amphibia; order Anura; family Alytidae; genus Discoglossus; species Discoglossus pictus. The sequence goes on from CM050163.1 coordinate 389,261,940, forward strand.
GCTATATGCTACCTGTTTCATTACCTTTTAACGTTATTGCTATCTCTTGCAGGCTCGCAAAGCGAGGGCCGCAGTTGCTGGCATGGAGCGCCAAAGGCGCTCCTTGCGCTGTTGGAGATGAGCTACGTAAGCGCTCATCCCTATGACCCCCTACAACTTTTGAACCACAAATGCGGACCCTCGCGAAGCGAGGGACCGCATTTGCAAAGTTGGAGGCTCTACGGCGCCTCACAATCAGTTACAAACAACCACACAAGCGGGACTTTGAAAAAAAACAATAAACACGCAATGACTAACTACGGACGTACACAAAAAAAGCCGCAGGAAAAAAAACTTGCGAACTTACACACAAAAAAAATACGACCCGCGGGACATCGAAAAAAACCATGACGGACTTGCAAAAATACGACCTTAACGGATAACTCGCGTACAGCGGCAAACATTAAAAAAAACTAAAATACAGACAAAAAAAAACCTTACCCACAGCAAGGGGGGACACCCAGGACCTCTGCAACACTGCTTAAACCTCGATTTCTGTCAAATTTACAAAGTTTACACACTCGAAAATCCCCTAAGCGAGAGAAAAAATGGCAGACGAAAAAAATGAAAACGAGGCTACATGACCCCAAAAGACACAAAATACCACAAAGCAAATATGTATTTTCAAAAAACCTGTACGTCCTACAACATACATTAGCAAGGATGCTAAATCATACAAACCCGCCTACCACATACACATTCGCCGCCATTTTACAAACTACACCAGGGGAGAGCCTTGCAATAAGCGACAAAACTAGATCACTGCGGACCTTATAATAAGCGCAAAAGCGCCTATGATAACAACAAATACACCAACCCAGAGGCTCGCAATGAGTACCAAAGGCGCTCAGCGCCAGCCTTGCAATGAGCGCACAAGGATCTCAGACCACCAAAACACTTACTCTCTGTGGCAAACAGCATTACCTGCCTTAAAATGTTATTGCCGTCATTTTTTGACGGGCAAGTCACTAGTTTGTAATAACTTCTAAGTGATATTCTAAGTTGGTCTGCAACATAGGTTGCCAAGTGACTATAATAAAATGGTAATGATTTTACCCATATAATTAAGCAATTCCATGATTGTTTAAAGTGATGCTGGCCAATTGCGACGTAGTTTCTATTTTACACTATTGTAAATAAAGTTCCAAATATTTTTATGTATGATTGATGTGCTATAGCAAATGGTCATACTCACCACAGGAGGCAGTTAATAGAACAATTGCCATACTAGTGACATGATTGACAGACAGGCCTCCTCACATGAAGGACTATTGTATATAAAAGATCTATGCATCAATAAGGGTAGGTGTCTTTTTATGAGTATACAAACACAGTATGTATTTCATTCTGGCCTCCAAACGGAAATACATTTTGTTATTTTATTAAGCTGGCTTATATCCTGATGTTCCTGCTGGTCCTATATTAAGGGACCATTGAAAGTTCCTGTACCGGAGGAATGGTGGTTCCTGGGCTGACTATGCAGGCTGGACACTGAGATTAACCTTAAATCTACAACCCAGATGAATTTCTGTAGCAGAAAGCAGGTGGTATGGGGTTGCACATGGCCCCTAATCTCTGGGCTGTGACAGTCCATAATTATGTTATGACCTTGAATCATTTTAGAAAATATCTGAAATTTAACTAGCTTGTGTCATGGGGGTTTTCAAGATTTCATTCCTTGTGGTGGAACTGTAATGTAAGCTTACAACATTTTAAAAGTTTGGTCTTCCTTTAGTATACTGGGTCATCTAAATTTAGTTTTGTTCATTACAATGAGAAATAAATATCACAGAGTTCATATAAGTATTCATTTGCTATGACTTTGCTTAACTGTTCAAGGATCATACTTGTTTTGTTCAGCTGTATCTGGGTTTCAACTGTGAGCTACTTCTATACCTGAGATACACATATATAAAGTAACTGATATGTTTTTCCATTCAGCTAAATGTGTGTATATCCTGTATATACAACAATAAAACGGATTCCACTGGAACACCTTAATAATGTCTTTGCACTAAGAATTCTTAAAAAAATAATATAATTGTAAGAAATGCCCTGAAATCATATGAAGATGAACCAGTTTAAAAGCTTCTGACAGCAGCTTACACGTTTGTATACTAAGAAATTAATAGAACATACTGAATAAAGATGCAATATTCCTATGTTATTGATACCATGAAGAACTGCAATACATGTTTGATGTTTAAGGCCTTGGTAATTCTTTGATACTGTACAGATGCTGCTCATTAACATCACCTTTCATATGGTTTTGCAACAACACTTTTCCCTTTCCTAGTTTCTTCAAAGCATTTTTCATTTCATGGTTTCTCAGGGTATATATGATAGGGTTTAAGAGGGGCGTTAGCACTGTGTAGAGCATGGACACCATCTTGTCTGCTTTGTAAGTTACAGGTGGTCTCAAATAGATGAACACACATGGTCCAAACAAGACTGTGACAACCAGTAAATGGGAAGCACATGTAGAGAAAGCTTTTCTCCTTCCCTCTGTTGAGTTCATCTTCATGACAGTATTGAGAATACCAAGGTAAGAAAATAGCAATATCACTAAGCACATAATGGAGAGCAGCCCACTGTTAGCCACAATAAAGATATCAATTAATAAAGTGTCAGAGCAGGCTAATGCAGACAATGGATGCACATCACAGAAGAAGTGGTTGAGCTTATTGGGACCACAAAATGGCAGCTGGTAGGTCAGAAAAGTTTGAGTGAAAGAGTGGAGAAAACCAGCAAGCCACGTGAATAATACCAGCCAGAGACAGAATCTGTGGTTCATGACAATGTGATATCTCAGTGGATTACAAATGGCTACATAACGATCATATGCCATAATAGTCAACAGAAAGCTCTCTGTGCCACCAAATAAATGAAGAAAAAAAAGCTGACATATGCACTGGTTGAAAGTGATTGTTTTCTTCTCTGTAAAGACATTGATAAGCATTTGGGGCATTGTGACTGTAGAAGTACACATGTCCAAAAAAGATAAGTTGCTGAGGAATCGATACATTGGAGAGCATAGTCGTGGATCCATGCGGACAGCAGCTATTATGAGAAAATTTCCACATAAAATCATCAAATACAAAGCCAGAATCAGAACAAAAAATGACACATTTATTTCAGTGGAGTGTGAGAATTCACTGAGTATGAATTCTGTGACTGAGCTTTGGTTTCCATAGGCCATTGCTTCCCTTAGCATGTTAGAAAAAAAAGATTTAGTGAATTACCGCCTTGAAAAGTTAAATGGGTCTGTCAGTAAGGTACATTAACGAACCACTGTAGTGCATTTACATGTAATATATTGTATGCTTGTCTGTTTGTCACAGGCTATTAAAACAGTATTGAGATTAAAATAAATAAAATTTACTTTTTGTCTTAGCTGTTAAACTGTCTGTTTTCTCCTCAAGCAGGGCTGTGTACTTGCTCATAAAAATAAAGTCTCACCAGTCTAGGTTCTGCTTGGAAATGAGCATGCTCAGTAAAAGGGTGACGCTATGATGTTTCATGCATTGCTGTGCTTGGCAGCTGTAGGAATGTTACAATAGAGCTATTATTTCTGTGTAGCTGTAGCTGACCATGCCTCGACAGTCACAGGTAGAGGCAGATACGCAGCTCTGCTTGATGAGAAAACAGACAGCTTCAAACAAGCATTTTTTAATGCCTACATCTAGCACACAAATATGAGTTTTAATTGTAAATGCACTACAGGGGTTCTTTAATAATGACACATAAAGACACCAATCTCATAACAAGTTATCATATCAGCTATGATCAGGTTTTATTTAGCTAATATTAATGAATAAATAAGAGGCACTTAAATATATGATAAAAGTTCAAAACTGGATGTCCACTGATCTTAGTGCCCTATTCGAGCAACGCAAACTGCGTTCCAATGTAAAATCAGCTGCGGGTGCTTTTTTTCTTGTACGTTACACATCTATTCAAAGAATTTAATTATGCTGCTCAGCTGACATTGGTAAATCCTGTCCTGTCCGGACAACATTTCAGTGTAGAAGAATGTGTTTACTTGTAAATTACACAAAACCAGGCATTTCAGTTACATTACAGATGAGACACAGCTCTAGGAACCAATAGAAAATAAGATGGGCATGATTATTATAATGAGTAAGAACAAGCGCCGATAAATGCAGTGAGAAGCCATTTTACAAGCAGTTAAATACATATATGCCACCACTGCAAATAAATAAAAGGCTTCTCATTTTCATATATATATATATTTATTAACCCCTGCATAGCGCTACGGAACATGTTGACACATATATATATTTTTTTTTGTTTTGTTTATATATATATATATATATATATATATATATATATATATAATTGTGTTTATTTTGTGTATATATATCGATCGATCGATAGATAGACAGATAGATAGATAGATATTTAGAGACAAGGCATTAGAGCATGTGTTTTTAGTCTATGTGTGTTTCCTAATATGTATTAACCTCTTGAGTACTGGGTTGTGTGTCACCCTGGATGTTGTATAAAGACACAGACATAACAATACAAATATAATATGTTCAAAATTTCATGAACTTCCATGCTTTTTTAATGTTTTTAGGGTTGCACTGTCTCTAACTGCTGCTCCAGCTCTCAGAATTTATTGTGTGCTATTTAGGCCCCGTAAATTCATGACACATAAATAGAATTTCCATGTGAGAGAGGAGTGTTTACAATTTTGTAGTACTATAGTTGAATTACCTACTTCTGGGTTATTGCAAGGGAAAAGGTGTGGTGTCAATTCCAATCTTATTCAATGATGTTAACAAAGGCTTTCTGTTCAATGATTCCCCCTCTCTCCACTGATAACCAAATCACACACTGGGCATGTTGGAGGTTGGGCTGTCAAGTGTAGCAGCCCTCATTCAGATATGGTAGTTTAGTTCATAGCTGGCAGGCATAGTGAGGCTAAAGTCTTTGCTGTTTGCTATGTCTTTAAGTTGACAATTAATATGTTGTTGTTTGTCTTAATAAAAGTGGTGACTGTGGTCTCCTAAAACCCAAATGTATGTGTGTGTGGTTATATGCTAATATAAAGTGGTTAAGATATTTATAGTGCTGATATATTTGGACAGTGGATGGTTCACGTAATTTCTTTAAATAATTCATAATTTATCTTACTTTGAGCTTATGTGTTGCATATCCACTTCTCTATATGATGCCCAGGGATCGGAGCAGATCTAAAATGTAAACTAGACCAAAAATGTTTGTCTGGAATATATTCTGCAACCCCCTAGATGTCTCATAAGGGATGGAGACATGCTAATCTCCCTTAATCTACAATGATACCATTTAAATATAAGATTTAAACATTTGATTTTTGATTGTTTTTTGTTTTCTTTATATTCTTATTTCATTGCTAGTCACTTAATGAACATATGAAACCCTATACTATTTTTATGGGATCTACTTATCAAACAGGATAACTTTTTACCTCATATAATAAATACTCCTAGGAAAACACAGGAATTATGTTTACCTGTTTAGCTTGTTTGATAAAAAATATCTCAATATGTGCAAACATATCTATATAAAAATATTAATAAAAAATACTCAAATAAATATAATTCTGAGTGTACATTATTTTGCATATTCCATTCATTACCCATAATGCATTAGAAGGCAGTGACAGTGGAATAGTATATTAGATTAATGCATTAATGCATTAGAAGGCAGTGACAGTAATAATAGTATGTGTGTGAAACACTTCCCTGTGTTCTTCACTAGCAGATATAATGCTACATAATTGTGTTTTGGTAGCTGTTATATGGTTTGGCAGTGCTACTAACACTATGAATAATTATGATTCATATTCAATAACAGGATATATTTTATTGGAACTATATTAACATTCTTTACTAAAGATGGCACTGACTCTTCAGATACTTCAATAAATATATTTCTATTGAACCATATATGAGGGTATATTTATTAAACTGCAAGTATAAGTGGGGTGAAAACACAAAAATATTTCAACTCCATTTCTTTTCTGTGCAGCCTACTTAACAAACAGGAATACACTAACACTGTTTGATAAATAGGCTCAAAAAACAACATAGATAGTTGGTATATTTAACTTGATTTTTTAACCACACTTTTCCAAACTTTGATAAATATACCTTCATAATACTTTTTACTAGACAGATATAATTGTTCTTTTACATAATGTGGTGAGCCAACAAAGCATATTTCTTCATTTTCAATGAGTAGAGGTTAATTCTGATATTTTAGTTTATATATAATTATTTTAATGCTTCCCCAAAGTATCAGCTGCAAGCATTTCTCTCTGATGGCTCTCAGAGTTTGTAATACAATAAGAACAAATACTAAAGAAGCATTTTATGTAACATTGATAGCACATAAAATGAATTAACTAATATGAGCACCTCATACTGCATGTGGAAAGACATACTTGTTTAAAAGAACTTCAGAGGTAAAAACTCAACCTGCCCAGGATCAGTAGAGTCCGTAAATGCCTTGCTATATATAATGACTTATATTTACTGATGCAAATGCTCTCGTGAGAAATTTCCTATGGTAAACTATGGGACTTGTTCATTAAAAAATAGATATATAGATACATTTGCCTCCACTGGAATTTACGTTATCTAGATTTCTTTTTTATTTTTAACATTTTTATTTTAATAGAAAAATGTCTAACAGCAAGTCATTATATAACCAAAGATTTAGACCGGCCGTATACAGTATATAGATTTTAGCAAACATTTGACAACTGTCCCACACAATAAACACATTTTTAAACTTCATGGTCTGGAACTAAATTCAATCTATACTTGCTTCCGCATATAGGGCCTCATTCAATTGCGATTTGGCCAATTGAATAGGGCTCTAAATAAGCACATAGCATATATTTTTTAAAGAAGTTTTTAGTTAGTGAAAACCTTGCTTTTGGATAGATGTTTACTAACTAAAAACTTCTTTGAAAAATATATGTTATGTGCTTATTTAGACCCCTATTCAATTGACCAAATCGCAATTGAATAAGGCCCATAGTATACTCACTTAAAGGGACAGTAGGTGTTAATAGTATTATGAGGGCAGCTGATGGAGAAAGGGACGTAAAAACGCAGTAGAAAAAAAGTCAGGAGGGTGCTTGAATGTATTGGTACAGAAATTAGAAGCAGAAAAGAAAGGTACTAATGTTGCTTTGTCGATTCCTCATCTATAATACTGTGTCCAGAACCAAAGTTATAAAGAAATACTTCATGACTTGAATATGTATTGTTCAGAGTACAGAAGGGAGAGCAGGTGATGATAGAAATTTAGAATATATCAAAGTATTTAATAGTGCAACAGGGAAGAAACTTCCCGAAAAAGAGGAATACAAGAACAAGAGGCCATAATTTGAATGTGTAAGATTTAGTGGTAATGTGAGAGAGTGGTATAGAAAAAGTAGTAGCTAAATTGAACAATCTTCCAGTGGAAGCAGCAGGTTCAACAGTTAGAGTTAGCATATATAATTCAAAAGGCTTTCATGAGGTTTAATTAAGCCAAATCTTAAGCACATAGGGCCATATTCAATTGAGCTTTTGTGAGATCCGGAGGCCCGTAAGTGAGGTTGCAAGCTAATTTGCTTTCAATTGTCGTCTTTTTGCAGGCTCGGAACAGCTTCCGAGTTACGGGTTTGAAAAAATGGCAATGGTTAAACTCGTAACTTACAGCCTCCAGAAGCCTTTGAATTCTCACTTTCGCAAGGCTAAATTCGCTAATTGCTATGCAATTGCTCAATTTCCCCAAGCCTGCAAATGTTTTCTCACACATAAATGGCAAATGAAGTAGAAAATCCTACGAATGCTGGAGAGGACGCCTATTCATAGCACTGTAAATGCAAATAAAAAATCACTACTGCACTGTAAATAATTAGAATTAATTGCACAACAGTCTTAAGCTTGCAAAACGACAGGAAATTAAAATTATATTTATATGTAATTTTGGAGTTAAATCGATCTCAGGTATCAAAGAGTTAATACATATCAGGCAACCCATATGGACTAGAACAGTATTGGCATTTATTTTCATAAATCTTTATTTTATGGTTTTACAAGTCTGATCGCATATTGGACCTCAGAACCTAATTGATTGACACATAACCTCCATGTTCTACTGCCGTAATAATGACAGTCTCATTTCCTATTGGCTGATTCGAAATAAGCAGTTACGGGCTTGCTAAATTGATCAGGTTCCCACCCTGAACTGCTATGACTCAGTGCATGGTTTACAGTTTTGGCATTGGGCCCGTAACTTGCGGGCTTGAGAAATTGAATAGCATCGCAAACAGAGATGAACAGGAGCCCGCAACACATTTGCAGACATTCGGCTATCTGCGATCGAGTTGTGGCCTTTGAATTGAATATGGCCCATAGTATGGACAGGCCAGATGGGCATTTTTTTTTTTTTTTCTGCCATCAAATCTCTGTTTCTGTGAGCAGCAAGAGCAGAATCACCTACAGAGAGTCTGGTGACATGCTAAAAGCAAGTGAGACAAAGTGTTGTGTTTGTGAAGTTTATGTTTCTATTAGGCATGAAGTGGCACTCCTTGATTAACTGTGTTAGAAACAAAATCTCAAACTTTTTATTGGCAAATTCCATTATTTATACATAAAATAATGCTGAAAATATCTACATATCAATCATTTTACTTATTCCACAGTAAAAAATACATTCAGGTCCATTTGCAAAATGTTAATATATTAGTGAATTACTCTAATGTGTTTGATGTTGCCCAAGTACGCCATACAATAATCTATCTTTCAAATAATGATCTATTAAAATACATTTGCAGCATGTCCAAAAAGCTACAAGAAAAATAAATCATGATTATAAGTATTTAATGAGAAGACAATAAAATAAAAAGAAAATAACATTTAATAATAATGAATATGAATATATATATATATACCGTATATATATATATATATATATATATATATATATATATATATATATATATATATATAATGTTAGCTGAATAATACTCTGATAAGTAATCAAGATTACTGACTGCTACATCAATCTATATAATTATATATATATATATATATATATATATATATATATGTGTGTGTGTGTGTGTGTATAGAGTCAAAACACCAAAATATCATAAACAACTTAACTTCAAAGATAAAGATACAATAGAGTTTAAGGATCCAACCATCAACTATATGCTGTGAATACTTACAGGACAGATGAGAAAAGTGTTGCTTGGAGGCCAGGAGAGTGTGCCACAAGGTAATGATGTAACAGGTCACATATATACTATTCTTAATGGTGATCTCATTCTAGTAAGCATGTATGGAGCAAAGAGAAACTGTAACTCCCTCAGCCCTGATTAAAAAATCTTACACTGATATCCAGACACACAGATTGGGACTAGCATTTCGAAAACCACAAAGGATCAAGGAGCTGCAAAGATTGATTTATCAGAATCTTTTTTTAATAAACATTTTGTTGGCTTCAATGTAGTGATATAAAACAAAATGAAGGAACTCCACTGCAAAATATGTTGAGGGTTACACTCCGATTGATTTTTCTCAGGCCTTCTCCCAATGCACAGCTAACCTAAAAATAAAATATAAATAATATATTATGTATTATGTATCAACAATATATGAACTGAACAAAACAATGCAAATAACTGCAACCATGATAAGGGTAATAACTAAATGCTCAATTACATGACTCCTGTACGACATTTTGAGAGTGAAATGTTCTTGTATTTCCTAATTTAGCTATTACATGCTGGCAGTATTACATCCTTGAGTATAACTCTTACAAATGATAGGGCCCTATTGTATTAGCTTCTCACAAATGCCTCAATCTCATAGATTTGGCTAAACCAGCAGAAAGAAGTACTAAAAAACAATAAGCACAATTAAATACTGATACTCAGCTAATGCTAAGTCACATGTTGATAGGAAAAACTGTTATAAGAATAAGTAACTGGTGCAATGTGGGTGGGAATCACATGATAATTAGTAAGAAGCATGACATGGCTACATCAAGCTGATATGAAGCCTTTGTTAACAGTGACAATAATAGGAGTTTAGGGTATAAACAAGAAGATGAGCCCCTCAGGTCAGAATGTGTATACCACATTACTGGGGAAGAGTAAAGGATGAGTACGAGTAGCACAAGATCTAATGAAGTGTTTGGGCCAAATTCTAGAAGAGACCTACTGCAGATGTGTTTGGAGAGTTCAGGTAACTCAGCTACTGCAAAGAACAATTCAGAGTAGAAACCTGGATCATTAGAACTATGAAGCAATGGTCAGACATGAGATTAAACATTAATAACCTAAGAGTGAGTAAACTAAAATGGGCATTTCATATCAGAAAACCTTTAGGTCTTCTACTGTGATTAAGAATCCCACAGAAGAAATTAGTCAATCAATAGAGAAATCAAACTGACTTTATATTTTGTAGTCAAAGATGGAGGAGCTCTATACAGTTAATAAAAACAAGACCAGAAGACGACTGTAGCGATAGGAAAAGATTTGTCCAACTGTAGAACTCCAGAGGACACCAAGAAATGACAAGGAGATATTCTATACTGAGCAATGGAAAGAGATGGAAAATAAAATAGTGGTGAAATAAAATACAAAAAATGGTAGAGAATTAACAAGCAGATCAGATAAAGAAGAGGTGACAATAATAAATGGAAGGTCTATACAGGAACAATCTTAACAGCATTGTAGCCTCGATAATTTGTCCAATGGGCTAGTGTCAGTCATCTTGTAGAGTGAAGTGAGATGGGCCCTAGGAAGCATTGCTAATAGCAAAACTGCAGGAGTTGATATAATCCCAGCTAAACTGTTAGACAATGCTGTGAAAGTATTGCTTGCATTTTGACATCAAATTTCTCAACATTGGTCAGTAGGCACAGGCACAAGAGATAAAATTGCCAATGTCTGCTGTATAATAGAGAAAGCAAGAGAATTCCAGAAAAAAACTTTTACCTTCATGGAATATTCTAAAGCCTTTGAGTATGTGGATCACAACACAATGTGGCACGATCTTCAAGAGATGGTGATATATTGTCACCTTATCCAACTTATACACAGAATACATCATGCACAATTACAGACTGGCTGAATCCAAAGCTGGAAGTAATATTGCTGGGAGAAATATCAACAACCTTAGATACGTGGATGAGACTAATCTGATGGTTGAAAATAAAGAGGAACTAAAGGGCCTATTGATGAGGGTAAAATAAGTGCAAATTCTGGCCTGCTGCTCAACATTAAAAAGATGAAGATCATGGCAAACAGCAATCTTAGTTCCTTGCAAAACATATGGGAAAGAAGTGGAGGCAGTGATAGATTTTACTTATCCCTGAGCTTCAAGATTTTTGCAGAAGGTGAATTCAGCTGAGGAGTTAAAAGAACATTGCTTTCGTTGGGTGGAAAGCTATGGCTAGTCTGGACAAGATCTTTAAAGGTAAAGATATTACACTATCAACAAAAGTCTGCATAGTAAGAACTATGGCTTACCAGTAGTATCATATGTATGTGATATCTGGACCATGAAGAAGGCTGAGAGCGGTAGAATGGACATCTTTGAATTGTGGTGCTGGAGAAAATCGCTTAGAGTCCCTTGGACAGCAAGAATCAAACAATACTAAATCATGAGAAGACAGCATTCCCTAGAGAAAATCTGATGCTGGGAAAGATTAAAGGTATACTAAGAAGGTGACAGCAGAGGTGAAGATGGATCGATGGACTTACCAAAGTAATGAATATAACTTTGAGGGAACTCACAGGGGTAGTGGCTGACAGATGTGCCTGACGTGCTGTGGACCATTGTGTCACAGAGAGTTGTACAGAAAAGGGCAGAATGAAGTTCCTATCTCCTCGCCCCCAGTCGAGAATTGCCCCTCCTTAGACTAGGCAATGTATCTCAAGGTCAACCTCAAGCTGGCGATGGTGCCTCCAGTTTTCATACCTAATCTGTCTGAAGGCCCTGCAACTTCAGAATATGCTTGTCCATCTCCTCTTGATGCTACTGGATTCTATTATACAATTCTTCCTTCACCAATGTGAGAGAGGGTGGCTATAAGGGTGTGTTGGATGCTGTTAGTTTGGAAACTGTAGGTGGTGCTTAAGGAGACAATGGGGGGTCGGGGGAGGGCAGCAGCCCACGTTCCAGAGTCCCGCCAATAGGGGTCGCTCTGTGGGAGGAGTTGATCATTTTCAGGAGAAGCAGAAGAGGCATTTTTTATTATTCTATATTCGTAAATGAATGTGATAGATTTTGGCTTGCCAAAAAAATAAAAATAGATATTAGGCAGACTCATTTCTCCATCATTTTGAGATTCTGTAGTGTACATGCTCACTCTCAGATGCTCCCCTTTGCAGCCTGATTTATTGATGACGCCATATTTTGAACATGACACAATTTGTAGAGCAACCACTTGGGTCTAGATTGGTTTTACAGATGAATAGTCATATAAAACCCAATTTCAGGACTAAGGAATAAAGTTGGAGCTATGGGCAGCAGACTGTGGATGGCAAACAGGAACAAGACAGGTAAATGAGTAGGGCAGATGGCTGTCAAAAGAATAGTCATGGTCACAGGACAAAAGCCCTATTTATTTGTCCAAATCGCAATTACATAAGCCAGTAAATGTTACTGATATTTAATTGGCTACATTTTGCTAGTCTCATTCGATTTGCGATTTACAGTCTCAAAATCACTACGGTGGTCAAAAAAATTGTACAAGTACCTGTTCGTAGCACTGCAAAAGCTAATAAAAACACAATACTGTACTTAAAAGTACCGGGAAAGCGATAGAAGACATTAGAATTAATTGCAAACCAGTCTCAAGCTCGCAAATCTGCAATAAAAAAATATTGTATTTAACTTTTTATTTGCGTGTTATATGGATCACAGGAATCAATGAGTTAATACATATCATGGAATCGCCATGGACTAGAACAGCTGATTTATTGTTTTTTTATTGATTTTTACATTTCTGGAATGCATTTCTGGAGTGCAAAATGTAAGGACAAAACCATCTAAATAATGGGCCAGTAGGCTATTTTCGCTACATGAATTAATAGATAGATTTCATTGGTAGATTGTTTTTTTTTATTAATGGGATAAATGGGGTAAACTCATTAATGAAGGGTGCTTTTCATGCCGGGGTCCTTGAGGAACCACAACAGAATAATAGACAGATAGATAAATAATACACTACAAGTTCTTTTTTTTTTAATTAGTCTAAATAAAACTCATTAAGACAGATAATTAGAAAGAATCTAGACTTAATTCACAAGTTTGCCACACTTTTTGGAGCATCACACTGGTTCCATAGATAATCACGATTACAAAGATAGGTATAAGCTATAATTAAAAAATAAATAAAATAAAAAAACACAGACAGAGCAAATCTTACACCTGTGTGTAATTATAATATAAGTACTGAATGCTTCCTAGATCACTATAATGCCACTTAACAATAGCTCACAATAGTTCACTAATATAAAAACACTACTTAGTAGTTTTTAAAAAGTATTATTCAACACAAACACACAGGGAGGAAAGAGAGGGGAGAGGGAAGGAGCTCTGGGCTTAGTTAAATGAAGAAATTCATCATAGGAGTTCGGCATGACGAATACCCCTCTATTGAAAACAACAAAACAACAACAAAAATTAAAATGTATTAGAAACATGGTTACATTTATGATCTAGACTCCAATTTGAGAAACTGTAGATGGATACTATAAACTTCAGTCCCTACAAAAGTCAACAATGCCATTGTGGTATTCAAACTCAAAGTAGTTTGATGTCTTCGGAGCACACAAATTGTCACCCCAGGGTATGGGATGACAACTTGTGTGTTACGGAAGATATGAGTTTTCTGTTAAAGAAAATAATAAATTGTTGCATATATGTTTTATATATGAATTATGTCGCGAACATGAAGCAATTCCTGAGGGGAGAAGAAATCATAAGAAAGATAAAAACCTCAAATACATTTGAGGATTATTAGTCAGAACATCCATGGTTTAAACCTGCCTGTCAAAAGATATTCAGCATTTAATTCCTTTAATAAAGAAAAATCAGACATTATTTGTCTGCAAGAAAACTACTGGCAACATGGGAAAATACCCACATTTTCAGACAAAGACTTTACAATAAACCATAACTCAACATTTAAAAAAATGTCCCAAGGAGTTTCTTTATTTTTTCATAATAACTTAAAGATAGAAGAAGAACATGTAGAAATCGACACTGAAGGCAGATATATTATTTGGATAGGTAAAATCTAAAATCTAAAATATTCCATTCTAAACCTTTATGCCCCCAACAATGGGGAATTAAGATTTCTAAATCACATTTTCAATATGTTTAAGAAATATAGGCAGGTATTAAAAATTATCTGCTGAGATTATAATATTTTTGTGAATCCAGAGATGGACAGAAAGTCAGTTAATTGCCCACCTATTCAATAATAGTATAATAGATAATCTGTATGATGCTTGGAGGATATTCCATCCCAGAGAAAGGGATTATACGAATTTTACACTAGATTGGATTTATTTTTTGTAGATTCTAACACTCTTCAGATCATTTGATGATGAAAATTACTATAAAAGGAGAAAGTGAAAAGTCCCCAAGACCAAACTGGAGACTAGATAGATCCCTCTTTGAGGAAGAAACAATGAAAAATTAAGTTTAAGAAATAAATTGGGATTTTTTTTGCACTAAACAACTCAGTTAATTCTGATATTGTCATCCTGAATGCACTTATATCAGCTGAATTTTTATGACATGGTATGTACAGAGGAACAAACAGAGAGGACTAGCATTGAGGGACTTATGTGTACACCTAGGAATCTTGGAAAGGAAAAACAAACTTAATCCAAATAGAAACATTATAGATTACATAAACAAGCTCAGATTTAAAAAAATTGTACAATCGAGAGTAGACAAATCAATACGGTCCTTGCAGTAGAGGCTGTACCATTATGACAACAAAGCAGGAAGAAATCTGGCAAATAAAATCAAAAAAGAACAGCTAGTAAAAGAATAGACAAAATACAACATAAGCAAAAACTAGTTAAAAAAAACAGAAGAAATAGCAGAAGTTTTTGTAGAATACTATCAAAAGCTATATAACTTAAAAGAAGAGAAAACTTAAAAAAAAATAACACTGGAGATTAAAAGCTTTTTGAATTAGATAGATTTACCCAAAATCTCTGAATTTGAACTAGAAGCATTAAACAAAGAGATAACATAAAAATAAATATTGGATGCTATAGCAAATTTAAAAATTAAAACTGCTCCAGGCCCGGACAGCCTGGTTAATCAATACTACAAAACTTGTAAAACTGAATTAACCAAATATTTGGCAAAGGCTTTTAATGAAATTAGAACGCAAAGTAGAGCACCCGTGGAGACGCTTGAAGCCATAATTGTAACAATACCAAAAAAGTATCAAGATTTACTACAGTGTCAAAATTATAGACCAATTGCTCTGCTAAATGCAGACATATAACTTTATTCCCAAATTCTTGCCAATAGATTAAATCAGGTTATAACCAAATTGGTCTCAATAGACCAAACAAGATTTATTCCAGAAAAAAGGGTCTGATAACTCCAGAAAGGTCATCAACCTTATGTCATACACAAATACTAAGAAGTTGTCTACAGTGTACTTGACTTTGGATGCAGTAAAAGCTTTTGGCAGAGTCGGATGGGACTATATGGACCTAACTTTAGCAAATTTTGGTTTGGGAGAGTTTGGTCCGAAAGCTATAAAGGCCCTGCATACTGTCCCATATGCCTCTGTCACAGGACCAGGATTCAGATGCATAACATTTAACATTACCAACGGCACTAGGCAAGGTTGCCCTTTATCTCCAGGTATTATTTTTTTTATGAGGGAACCATTGGCTGAAGCCATCAGGAGGTCTATATATTTAAAAGGTTTTAAAATGGGGAACGTAGAACACAAGGTAACCCTATTTGCAGATGACGTAATGGTCACTTTAATTATTTGAGATCTCTTCAGACACTTATTGATTTAAATACCGTAATAAATATAGCAAGATTCCTAATTATGGCTTGAATATCGATAAATCTAAAGCACTGTCTCTAAATATTTCCCACAGAAAGCAAACTCTGGTGAAGGCCAAATATCCCTTCAAGTGGCAAACAACAGTCATTAAACATCTAGGAGTTTTCCTAAGTGGAGACTTTAAACGTATGATTCACAAAAATTATAGATCACTTCTGGTAAAACTAACAGAAACTGTGGCTTCTTGGAAAAACTTGAACCCGTCATGGTCAAAATCTTTCTATTGTTTAGATTTAACTATTTAATTCAAAGTATTCCCTATACCCGGATTTATTATAAAACAATATCAATCCCTAATAGATAGATTTATAGAAAATTCCAAGCAAATTAGAGTAAAAAGATATTTTATGGCTAGAAGATTTATAAAAGGAGGCATGGCATACCCTATGCTTAAAACTTACCACAATGCGGTTATTCTGGCTCATATAACTTGATGGTTGGAACCAGAGAACAAATTGAAAACCATGTTGTCATGAATGGGGAACTGAGATCAATGATTCTACAAGATAAATGGCAGGAAAATAAACTAGCCGATGGCGCACACATTCTAAAATAATGTATGACATTTTGGACAAGAAACATTGGTCCCATTCCCTAGTCTGCTAATCTCATTAAATGACTTAGCAGAATATAGTCAAACTAGTCATTTACCCATCATAAATGACGGTATAATATTACCCCTGTGTCTTTTTCCTCCTCTCCCTCCCCTGTGTCTCTCCCCCCTCTCTCTCCCCTGAGTCTCTCTCCCCTCTCCCTTCCCTGTTTCTCTTTCCCCCCTCTCCCTCCCATGTGTCTCTTTCCTCCCTCCCCTGTGTCTCTTTTTTTACAGAAAAGTATACAAATATCCTTACTTTTTAGAGTATATATATATATATATATATATACAATTAGCACTCTCTCAAGTTACTGTGATATTTGGCTAGCTGTGAACCAGTAATTTTCCATACATAATAAATCAGCCATTCTAAAGCCATAATTTACCCTTTGCGCAGAACATTAAAAATTAAGTATTACTGCACATTTAGAGTGACGTACCATAACATGTTTGATAAGTCTGATCACGTGTGTTATAGCTTATTGGATATAATATGTAAATAAAATATAATTGGTTGCTAGCGGGTCGTACCATGTTAGTAGATGGGGGAAAAAGATGGTTTAATTCATTGTTATGTAAACAGATATAAAAGGGTGTGTCTGCTGATTTTGCAGTTGCAATTTAGTAACTGAGTGAGTTTTTCTAAATAAACTCATCATGAGAAATAACCAAAATACTTTATTTTCCTTGGTGTCAGGCATGCAAGAGGGGAAGTGGGGTAAGTATGAGAGATTTTTCCTTGACACTTTCTCCCTTTCCCCCTCTGTCTCTTTTCCCCTTTCCCCTATGTCTATTTCCCCCTCCTCCCTCCCTGTGTCTCTTCCCCCCATCCTCCCTCCCCTGTGTCTCTTTCTCCCTCTGTCTCTTCCACCCCTCTGGCGCCGCGCTTTGTGCAGGCGTGGCATGTACGGAATCTGTACAAATAGTTTCTATAGTGCGCATGCATTCCCACTGGTGCGTTACGCACTCTGTAAAAACTATATTAGTGACAAGTTACTTGCCCGTTATAAATTACGGCAACAAAATTTGAAGCCATGGCAATGCTGTTTGCCACACAATGTAAGGCTTTTGTTCCTCTGAGAACCTTTGGCACTCATTGCGAGCCCCGCGCTGAGGGCCTTCAGCACTTATTGCGAGCCTCTCCCCTCGTGTACTTCAAGTTTCCTGCTTTGCAACGATCACCTTTGGCGTTGATCGCGAAGACAGATATATAAGCACAGTGTAAATAATTTAAAAAATGTAGTACAGTGATTTAATAAATTTATATGAATTAATAAATTCAAGCACCTTTGGCACTAATTTCAGTCTAAGTCACGCGTGTTTCAAAGCCTCAACTGCTCGCTTTGCTTGGCTCGCAGGGCGATGTGCGCCTTTGGCGCTCATCGCCTAAGTCCTCTGAGCTCGGAAGGCTTCTATGCGTTAACGGCTCGCTTCGCGAGGCTCACAAACGTGACAACGAATCGCAGTCTGACAACTATTATATGTGATTCCAAATTTAAAGGTATAGAAGAAATGGGGACTTACAGCCTTATTAAATTGCGATTTGGCCAATTGAATAGTGCTCTATATGAGCACAGAGCACTTCTATCCAAAAGCAAGGTCTTCACTAACTAAAACGTTTGTAACAAAATATGCTCTGTGCTTATATAGAGCCCTATTCAATTGGCCAAATTGCAATTTAATAAGGCTGTTAATTCATTGTTAGATCTTATCTGTGATGGTATATTTAGTCCATTTGAAATATTTAACCGAATGTTTGGTCTCCATAAAAATTTCTGGATAGATTTTTATATTTAACAAATTGAAAAGGGCTCTATGTAAGCACATAGCATATTTTTTTTAAGTTTTTAGTTAGTGAACTTTTATCCAAAATCAAGGTCTTCACTAACTAAAAACTACTGTAATAAAAATATGTGCCTATATAGAGCCCTATTCAATTTGCAGAATCGCGAACCCGCGCTACATAAGCAGTGAGCTCTGAAGGCGCTCATTGCGCTCGTGTAGATGAGCTCCATAGGCGCTCATCCCTACGACCTGCGCGACTTAGGCAGTGATTCCCTGAGACACAGAGACACTCATCACGACACCCGTGGGATGGCCACAAAATGATGACCCGTACGACTTAGTACCCGAACCCCACAAGAATAAAAAAAAAACACACTAATATGCATCAAATTAACTAGAATACTCGCACACAGCACAGGGGGAGAGTCAGGTAGCCTGTTAGTGAGGTTGCCAGTTAATTTGAGCCATAGTTTGCATTTTTTAAGCGAGGAAAAAAATTGCTGCAGAAAAAAAAGAAAACGAGGCCGAAGCATCTAAAATCCACCACCGAACTCGGAACACTTACTCGAAGCCAGTAAGACATCCTGCGACATGTAGCACATAGAAAATTGACTAAATTTTCTATGGCGTAAGCAACTATCTTACACAAAATGTCGGATACAACGCAAATCGCGCAGCGCACTGCGTTTTAACGGTTTCTACTGGAGCTGACAGTCTATAAATACTGGACACTTTCTAGAATTTTTTCAATTTCTCCTCAGGTGAGGAACAGTGTGACTGTACATTTCTCTGGTGGCATTACTGAAGCAACTTGATTATCACTTTAGAATTTGAAAACCTGCAAATTACTGCAAATAGTTAAGCTAAAATGAATTAATAATTAATTAAAAAATGTTTAATTAAAACAAAACATTTTTTAAGGTTTTAAATATTGCGAATAACGACATTATTTATATAGAAAAGGATTTAGAAGACATTAATCATGTATAGTAAGATTTAAAAGATAGATAAATGTACCTCTTGTTTTAGAGGATATTAAATGTGAGTGTGCATTTATTATTTAAGTGTGTTTTATATTAAAGATTTTATTGATCTGCACTAGGAAGTGGTGTGCGCTCTCTTGTTTTTTATATATCATTTGTTTATAATTAATTTTTAATTGTTTATAATTAATTAATAAAGTAATAATTTATATATAGGTAGATAGATAGATAGATAGATAGATAGATAGATAGATAGATAGATAGATAGATAGATAGGGGTTAGCACGGATTGTCAAATCCCATAAGTGTTTTCCACTCTGGTATCAATATACCATATCTCAATATATTGTATAACAGAACATGGGAAAAATTACATATATGTACAATAGGAAAACCTTATTCGGTACTTATACCTCACAACGACGATTTAAAAGTTTAAAACCAAGGAAAACAAGGGTAAACTAAAACAAAGGCTAATAAAATGAGCCAGAGAATCCTAATTAAGCGGATATTCAACATCTCTTCTAATAAGTCCTTAAATAGAAAGGATTCTAAGGTTCAGTGCCCTAGTCAGCGTCCACAACAAAGTTCTTTAGAATAATAATTGTATTCCTCCACCCTCCCTTAATAATCCCAGCTGTACCACAGTTATTCAAAATCTTTTTACTGCTCTTAGTGTGGAAAGCAATATTCAAGTAGGCATTAGCAAAATTTGTATGGGATGGTAGTCAAAAAGTCATATGAAATGGTATAGAGTAAAAGGTCAAAAAACGAAACTGATGTTATTCTGTGGTGGACTAGTTAGTAAGAAAGCGGCTACCAAAATTAAAATGTGACTACACTGGTGGAAATATCTGAGGGTATTAATAGACAAATTGTAATCATATAAGTAAAAAATGTGATAAAAATATGCTAAGAAATAACTAATGTCAAGTAGTGATGTTGCGAACATAAAATTTTCGGTTTGCGAACCGCGAACGCGAACCGCCGCAAATGTTCGCGAACCGGCGAACCTGACGAACCGCCATAGACTTCAATGGGCAGGCGGATTTTAAAACCCACAGGGACTCTTTCTGGCCACAATAGTGATGGGAAAGTTGTTTCAACGGGACTAACACCTGGACTGTGGCATGCCGGAGGGGGATCCATGGCAAAACTCCCACGGAAAATTACATAGTTGATGTAGAGTCTGGTTTTAATCCATAAAGGGCATAAATAACCTAACATCCCCCTCCATCATCATCCTCCCCTGTATCTCTTTACCCCCTCCCTCATCATCCTCCCCTGTGTCTCTTTCCCCCCTTCCTCATCACCCTCCCCTGTGTCTCATCCCCCCTCCCTCATCATCCTCCCACCTCCCTCATCATCCTCCCCTGTATCTCTTTACCCCCTCCCTCATCATCCTCCCCTGTGTCTCTTCCCCCCTCCATCATCATCCTCCCCTGTGTCTCTTTCCCCCCTCCCTCATCATCCTCCCCTGTGTCTCTTTTCCCCCTCCCTCATCATCTTCCCCTGTGTCTCTTCCCCCCTCCCTCATCATCCTCCCCTGTGTCTCTTTCCCCCCTTCCTCATCACCCTCCCCTTTATCTCTTTACCCCCTCCCTCATCATCCTCCCCTGTGTCTGTTTCCCCCCTCCCTCATCATCCTCCCCTGTGTCTCTTCCCCCCTCCCTCATCATCCTCCCCCCTTCCTTGATGATAAGGGGGGGAATAGACACAGGGATAAGTGTGAGGGGTGTTAGGGTAAGGGGTGTTAGGGATAAGGGTGAGGGGTTAGGTGTTAGGGTGAGGGGTGTTAGGGCTAAGTGTGAGGGGTGTTAGGGTGAGGGGTGTTAGGGATAAGTGTAAGGGGTGTTAGGGTGAGGCATGTTAGGAATAAGTGTGAGGGGTGTTAGGTCTTAGGGATAAGTGTGAGAATGTTAGGGTTAGGTGTTAGGTTGATGGGTGTTATGGATAAGTGTGGGGGGTGTTAGGGTTAGGGTAAGGGGTGTTAGGGATAAGTGTGATGGGTGTTAGGGTAAGGGATGTTAGGGTTAGGTGTTAGGGTAAGGGCTGTTAGGGATACGTGTGAGGGGGTATTAGGGTTAGGTGTTAGGGTGAGGGGTGTTAGGGATAAGTGTGATGGGTGTTAGGGTAAGGGATGTTAGGGTTAGGTGTTAGGGTAAGGGCTGTTAGGGATAAGTGTAAGGGGGTATTAGGGTTAGGTGTTAGGGTGAGGGGTTTTTGGGATAAGTGTGGGGGGTGTTAGGGTGAGGGATGTTAGGGTTAGGTGTTAGGGATAAGTGTGAGGGGTATTAGGGTTGGGTGCTAAGGTGAGGGGAGGATGATGAGGGAGGGGGAAAGAGACACAGGGGAGGATGATGAGGGAGGAGGGAAAGAGACACAGGGCAGGATGATAAGGGAGGAGGGAAAGAGACACGGGGGAGGATGATGAGGGAGGGAGGGGGGAGGATGATGAGGGAGGGGCAAAGAGACACGGGAGGATGATGAGGGAGGGGAGAGGATGATGATAAGGGGGGAAGAGACACAGGGATAAGTGTGAGGGGTGTTAGGGTTAGGTGTTAGGGTAAGGGGTGTTAGGGATAAGGGTGAGGGGGTATTAGGGTTAGGTGTTAGGGATAAGTGTGATGGGTGTTAGGGTAAGGGATGTTAGGGTTAGGTGTTTGGGTAAGGGCTGTTAGGGATACGTGTGAGGGGGTATTAGGGTTAGGTGTTAGGGTGAGGGGTGTTAGGGATAAGTGTAAGGGGTGTTAGGGTGAGGCATGTTAGGAATAAGTGTGAGGGGTGTTAGGTCTTAGGGATAAGTGTGAGGGGTGTTAGGTCTTAGGGATAAGTGTGAGGGGTGTTAGGGTTAGGTGTTAGGTTGATGGGTGTTATGGATAAGTGTGAGGGGTGTTAGGGTTAGGGTAAGGGGTGTTAGGGATAAGTGTGAGTGGTGTTAGGGTTAGGTGTTAGGGTGAGGGGTGTTAGGGATAAGTGTAAGGGGTTTTAGGGTGAGGCATGTTAGGAATAAGTGTGAGGGGTGTTAGGGTGAGGGGTGTTAGGGATAAGTGTAAGGGGTGTTAGGCTGAGGCATGTTAGGAATAAGTGTGAGGGGTGTTAGGTCTTAGGGATAAGTGTGAGGGGTGTTAGGGTTAGGTGTTAGGGTGAGGGGTGTTAGGGATAAGTGTAAGGGGTTTTAGGGTGAGGCATGTTAGGAATAAGTGTGAGGGGTGTTAGGGTGAGGGGTGTTAGAGATAAGTGTGATGGGTGTTAGGGTAAGGGATGTTAGGTTTAGGTGCTAGGGTAAGGGCTGTTAGGCATACGTGTGAGGGAGTATTAGGGTTAGGTGTTAGGGTGAGGGGTGTTAGGGATAAGTAAGGGGTTTTAGGGTGAGGCATGTTAGGAATAAGTGTGAGGGGTGTTAGGGTGAGGGGTGTTAGGGATAAGTGTAAGCAGTGTTAGGCTGAGGCATGTTAGGAATAAGTGTGAGGGGTGTTAGGTCTTAGGGATAAGTGTGAGGGGTGTTAGGGTTAGGTGTTAGGTTGATGGGTGTTATGGATAAGTGTGAGGGGTGTTAGGGTTAGGGTAAGGGGTGTTAGGGATAAGTGTTAGGGGTGTTAGGGTTAGGTATTAGGGTGAGGGGTGTTAGGGATAAGTGTGATGGGTGTTAGGGTAAGGGATGTTAGGGATAAGTGTGAGGGGGTATTAGGGTTAGATGTTAGGTTGATGGGTGTTATGGATAAGTGTGAGGGGTGTTGCTAAGGTGAGGGGAGGATGATGATAAGGGGGGAAGAGACACAGGGGTGTCCTTGCAGCAGAGATCAAAAGAGTCCTTCAGGACTGTATTGCACACTGTGTACAGTAGCCTAGCTATGGTTTTCCCTATTGATGCAGTATCACCTATACTCTCCCTCCTCTCAGTAAGACTGCAAGTTAGTTATGATTCCAAAATGGCTGTTGTCCATGAGCTAGAAGGTTCTGGAAGGCAGGGTATGATGCTGATTGGCTGGAATGTGTCTGCTGACTGTGAGTTGCAGGGTCAAAGTTTGCTCAATGATAAAGTATAGGGGGCGGATCAAACATCGCATATGTTCGCAGTTTGCCGCGAACGGGAACATGCTATGTTCGCCGGGAACAGTCCGTCGGCTAACTATTCGCGACATCTCTAATGTCAAGTGAAGAATTATTATCGAGATGTCCAAAAGACAATGATATGTAAGTGTAGTGATGGAAAATAGCATCACTGACAAGTGATGAAAACATTGGAAAAAATCCTACTAATGAATATAAATGATTTTGAAATCTATTCTTGATGAGGCCAAAAATGAAGGCCTTATTGATGATCACACACATCAGTATCTTTTTTCAAAACATCCTACCATTTCAACTTTTTACACCTTGCCAAAAATCCATAAAAAAATAATTCCCATTCCGGGTAGGCCCATTGTTTCGGGTACAGACAATCTCTCGCATAAGCCTAGCCTCTTCTTGGACCACCATCTCAAAAATATGGTTGAAACTATACCCTCCTTTGTTAAGGACACAAATTACATTTTGTAACAATTAGAGGAACTAATTGTGCCCAATGATTCCTTTTTGGCATCTATTGATGTAGAGGCTTTATATAGCAGTACACCCCACATGGAGGGTATTGAAGCTATAAGTATTTTCTACAGAGTAAAGGCACAAGTTTTCAACAATTCAACAATTTTCTCTTACTCCTTTTGGAGTATGTCCTTAAACATAATTATTTCACTTATAACAATAAATGGTACCATCAAGTTAAAGGGACAGCTATGGGCACTCCATGTGCCTCTAGCTATGTTAACTTCCTTTTGGCGTGGTGGAAGGAAAAACTGGTCTTTGATGAATCTTTTACCGAATACACTGATTTGATATTAGTGTGGAGGCGCTATATAGATGATATTTTGATATCTATTGGATGGGTACCAAGAAAAAGTTTGAAGAATTTATGGTCAAACTTAATATAAATCCACTTGGCCTTAGATTTACACATGAGATCAGTGACAGCAGAATCACGTTTCTTGACTTAGTCATCAACAAAGATGACAGTGGAAGTATATTTACCACCACCTATAGAAAGGACACTGCCACTAACACATTACTGAGGTGGGAAAGTCAACATTTCGAATCTCTTAAGAGAGGGATCCCAAAGGGACAATATCTTCGAGTTAGAAGTTAGTGCAGCACAGATGAAGAGTTCAAAGTAGAGGCTGACAAACTGAGACAGAGATTTAAAGAAAGAGGTTTTTCAAAGAACTGTCTTAAAACTGCCTTTAAATATGCTTTGAACTGTAATAGAACAGATCTCCTACATGGGAAAAATCATCCTCATAACACCAATAAGGACATCAATCCTATTCATTGCATTATGACTTTTGGATATGATTCCCAAGATGTGAAAGAGTCCCTTTCAAAACATTGGCACCTTCTAAAAAGTGATGAAGATCTCACTGATGTAATAACAATTGATGCCTCAGTGACATATCATAGGGGCAAAAATCTAAAGGACACCTTGGTACATAGTACCTTTAAAGAACAAAGGCAAAATATAACCTGGCTGAAACCTCCATCAGGATGTTTTAGATGTGGTAGATGCAAATATTGCAGTTACATCAAACACACAAAAAGATTTGAGCATCCTGTAACAGGTGAAAAATATGAGATTAAAGATTTTTACAACTATTGTTCCACAGGTGTGGTTTATGTAGCAGAATGTATTTGTAATAAGATCCACGTTGGTAAAACGAGTCGCCAACTACGACGTAGGGTAGGCGAACACGTACTCAGCATGAAGAACATGCTTGATACCCATTGCCCATCATGTGAGACACTATCACAAAAATAAAAGTGAAGTCCTGTAATTTTATGCTATTGATAGAGTCACTATGAATCAAAGGCGGGGTGACATAAATCGCAGACTTCTACCATGTGAGGCCCGCTGGATCTATAAACTTAGAGCTCTTTCTCCTTATTGACTTAATGAGGGTTTTAACTTTACAGCATTTATTTGAATATTTATTAGATATGGATATATATGTATATATGTATATATATATATATATATATATATATATATATATATATGTGTGTATGTATATTTAAGTGTGGGTATACTCCAGGGGTAGTTAGTTTGATTATTTCTTAAGCTACAGGATTAGATTATTGATTTATTTTACCCTGTTCATTATTGATGGAGGTGTTATATACTAACAATTATTATTATTCTTTTTCTTGCATTCACCATTATAAGTTATCACTTCTTTAGGGCATTTGGAATTATATACTTTCATTAGTCACATTATTATTCCCTCATTATAAGATTAATTTTCGCTTCTTCTGAAGTACTTTTTCACTTTACAGACCCTTTTGTGGTCTCTTAGCTGTTCATGTACACAGCATAATATTTTCTTTTATCACTCACCAATAGATCGGTCACTATATTTTTTTCAATTTCCCACTTTTTAATTAGCATTTTACTTCATCATGTATATCCATAGTTTATGTTTTATGTTTATTTATTCATATTAACTTGTAGACAGTCTCCTTGTCAGTGATGATATTTTCCATCACTACACTTACATATCATTGTTTAGTTTTTTGACCTCTATGAGTGTTTGTATCTGCTTTTCCTCATTACTATTGTTCTTTTGGCTATATTAGATGGTTCGTAGATTTACAGTAATGCGCTCTGTTTCTTCTTGTTTTGTATTCTAGATACTTCTCCTTCTTTTCCGGTTGTCCTAGCAACCGTTACACATAAATATCTTGCATAGGCGCCCCCTTCCTGTTTGCCCTTTGAGAAAGACATCCTTTGTGAAGTTGAAACGCACCAGGCGTAGGTGGAGCGTCATGTGCGTCTAACGTTAGCACGCATGTAGACGCCTTAGTGCCCTGCTTTTCAGCGTCCTCCGATTCCACTCACAATAGATCCCTTAAACTACCCTATATTACTCTATACCATTTCATATGACTTTTTGACTACCATCCCATACAAATTTTACTTGAATATTGCTTTCCACACTAAGAGCAGTAAAAAGATTTTGAATAACTGTGGTACAGCTGGGATTATTAAGGGACGGTGGAGGAATACATATTATTCTAAAGAACTTTGTTGTAGACGAGGACTAGGGCTCTGAACCTTAGAATACTTTCTATTTAAGGACTTATTAGAAGAGATATTGAATATCCCCTTAATTAGGATTCTCTGGCTCATTTTAATGGCCTTTGTTTTAGTTTACCCTTGTTTTTCTTGGTTTTAAACTTTTAAATCATCGTTGTGAGGTATAAGTACCGAATACATTTTTCTTATTGTACATATGTGTAACTTTTCCCATGTTCTATATATATATATATATATATATATATATATATATATATATATAGTTTTAAATATTGCTAATAACAAGATTATTCATGTACAGAAGGATTTAGAATACATTATTCATGTATAGTAAGATTTAAAAGATAGATTAATGTATATGTAGATTAATGTGTATGTTTTGAATCTGCTCTAAGTCAGTGCACAGTTTTCTGTCTGTTGCATTAATCAGAGTACAGGTGAGAGTGGGTGTGGCTTGGTCTGTGTAGTTATATCTGGGTGCATTTGTGTGAGGTCTGGTTTGAATCTGCTCTAAGTCAGTGCACAGTTTTCTGTCTGTTGCATTAATCAGTGTACAGGTGAGAGTGGGTGTGGCTTGGTCTGTGTAGTTATATCTGGGTGCATTTGTGTGAGGTCTGGTTTGAATCTGCTCTAAGTCAGTGCACAGTTTTCTATCTGTTGCATTAATCAGTGTACAGGTGAGAGTGGGTGTGGCTTGGTCTGTGTAGTTATATCTGGGTGCATTTGTGTGAGGTCTGGTTTGAATCTGCTCTAAGTCAGTGCACAGTTTTCTGTCTGTTGCATTAATCAGAGTACAGGTGAGAGTGGGTGTGGCTTGGTCTGTGTAGTTATATCTGGGTGCATTTGTGTGAGGTCTGGTTTGAATCTGCTCTAAGTCAGTGCACAGTTTTCTGTCTGTTGCATTAATCAGTGTACAAGTGAGAGTGGGTGTGGCTTGGCCTGTGTAAGTTATATCTGGGTGCATTGTGTGAGGTCTGGTTTGAATCCGCTCTGTTAGTCAGTGCACAGTTTTCTGTCTGTTGCATTAATCAGAGTACAGGTGAGAGTGGGTGTGGCTTGGTCTGTGTAGTTATATCTGGGTGCATTTGTGTGAGGTCTGGTTTGAATCTGCTCTAAGTCAGTGCACAGTTTTCTGTCTGTTGCATTAATCAGAGTACAGGTGAGAGTGGATGTGGCTTGGTCTGTGTAGTTATATCTGGGTGCATTTGTGTGAGGTCTGGTTTGAATCTGCTCTAAGTCAGTGCACAGTTTTCTGTCTGTTGCATTAATCAGAGTACAGGTGAGAGTGGGTGTGGCTTGGTCTGTGTAGTTATATCTGGGTGCATTTGTGTGAGGTCTGGTTTGAATCTGCTC
The DNA here is from genome assembly GCA_027410445.1 of Discoglossus pictus. Taxonomy (NCBI): domain Eukaryota; kingdom Metazoa; phylum Chordata; class Amphibia; order Anura; family Alytidae; genus Discoglossus; species Discoglossus pictus. Next base: position 389,289,961 of record CM050163.1, read on the forward strand.
TAAGTCAGTGCACAGTTTTCTGTCTGTTGCATTAATCAGAGTACAGGTGAGAGTGGATGTGGCTTGGTCTGTGTAGTTATATCTGGGTGCATTTGTGTGAGGTCTGGTTTGAATCTGCTCTAAGTCAGAGCACAGTTTTCTGTCTGTTGCATTAATCAGAGTACAGATGAGAGTGGGTGTGGCTTGGTCTGTGTAGTTATATCTGGGTGCATTTGTGTGAGGTCTGGTTTGAATCTGCTCTAAGTCAGTGCACAGTTTTCTGTCTGTTGCATTAATCAGTGTACAGGTGAGAGTGGGTGTGGCTTGGCCTGTGTAAGTTATATCTGGGTGCATTGTGTGAGGTCTGGTTTGAATCAGCTCTGTTAGTCAGTGCACAGTTTTCTGTCTGTTGCATTAATCAGAGTACAGGTGAGAGTGGGTGTGGCTTGGTCTGTGTAGTTATATCTGGGTGCATTTGTGTGAGGTCTGGTTTGAATCTGCTCTAAGTCAGTGCACAGTTTTCTGTCTGTTGCATTAATCAGAGTACAGGTGAGAGTGGATGTGGCTTGGTCTGTGTAGTTATATCTGGGTGCATTTGTGTGAGGTCTGGTTTGAATCTGCTCTAAGTCAGTGCACAGTTTTCTGTCTGTTGCATTAATCAGAGTACAGGTGAGAGTGGGTGTGGCTTGGTCTGAGTAGTTATATCTGGGTGCATTTGTGTGAGGTCTGGTTTGAATCTGCTCTAAGTCAGTGCACAGTTTTATATCTGTTGCATTAATCAGAGTACAGGTGAGAGTGGGTGTGGCTTGGTCTGTGTAGTTATATCTGGGTGCATTTGTGTGAGGTCTGGTTTGAATCTGCTCTAAGTCAGTGCACAGTTTTCTGTCTGTTGCATTAATCAGAGTACAGGTGAGAGTGGATGTGGCTTGGTCTGTGTAGTTATAGCTGGGTGCATTTGTGTGAGGTCTGGTTTGAATCTGCTCTAAGTCAGTGCACAGTTTTCTGTCTGTTGCATTAATCAGAGTACAGATGAGAGTGGGTGTGGCTTGGTCTGTGTAGTTATATCTGGGTGCATTTGTGTGAGGTCTGGTTTGAATCTGCTCTAAGTCAGTGCACAGTTTTCTGTCTGTTGCATTAATCAGAGTACAGGTGAGAGTGGGTGTGGCTTGGTCTGTGTAGTTATATCTGGGTGCATTTGTGTGAGGTCTGGTTTGAATCCGCTCTAAGTCAGTGCACAGTTTTCTGTCTGTTGCATTAATCAGTGTACAGGTGAGAGTGGGTGTGGCTTGGCCTGTGTAAGTTATATCTGGGTGCATTGTGTGAGGTCTGGTTTGAATCCGCTCTGTTAGTCAGTGCACAGTTTTCTGTCTGTTGCATTAATCAGAGTACAGGTGAGAGTGGGTGTGGCTTGGTCTGTGTAGTTATATCTGGGTGCATTTGTGTGAGGTCTGGTTTGAATCTGCTCTAAGTCAGTGCACAGTTTTATGTCTGTTGCATTAATCAGTGTACAGGTGAGAGTGGGTGTGGCTTGGTCTGTGTAGTTATATCTGAGTGCATTTGTGTGAGGTCTGGTTTGAATCTGCTCTAAGTCAGTGCACAGTTTTCTGTCTGTGCATTAACCAGTGTACAGGTGAGAGTGGGTGTGGCTTGGTCTGTGTAGTTATATCTGGGTGCATTTGTGTGAGGTCTGGTTTGAATCTGCTCTAAGTCAGTGCACAGTTTTCTGTCTGTTACATTAATCAGAGTACAGGTGAGAGTGGATGTGGCTTGGTCTGTGTAGTTATATCTGGGTGCATTTGTGTGAGGTCTGGTTTGAATCTGCTCTAAGTCAGTGCACAGTTTTCTGTCTGTTGCATTAATCAGAGTACAGGTGAGAGTGGGTGTGGCTTGGTCTGTGTAGTTATATCTGGGTGCATTTGTGTGAGGTCTGGTTTGAATCTGCTCTAAGTCAGTGCACAGTTTTCTGTCTGTTGCATTAATCAGAGTACAGGTGAGAGTGGATGTGGCTTGGTCTGTGTAGTTATATCTGGGTGCATTTGTGTGAGGTCTGGTTTGAATCTGCTCTAAGTCAGTGCACAGTTTTCTGTCTGTTGCATTAATCAGAGTACAGATGAGAGTGGGTGTGGCTTGGTCTGTGTAGTTATATCTGGGTGCATTTGTGTGAGGTCTGGTTTGAATCTGCTCTAAGTCAGTGCACAGTTTTCTGTCTGTTGCATTAATCAGAGTACAGGTGAGAGTGGGTGTGGCTTGGTCTGTGTAGTTATATCTGGGTGCATTTGTGTGAGGTCTGGTTTGAATCCGCTCTAAGTCAGTGCACAGTTTTCTGTCTGTTGCATTAATCAGGGTACAGGTGAGAGTGGGTGTGGCTTGGCCTGTGTAAGTTATATCTGGGTGCATTGTGTAAGGTCTGGTTTGAATCCGCTCTGTTAGTCAGTGCACAGTTTTCTGTCTGTTGCATTAATCAGAGTACAGGTGAGAGTGGGTGTGGCTTGGTCTGTGTAGTTATATCTGGGTGCATTTGTGTGAGGTCTGGTTTGAATCTGCTCTAAGTCAGTGCACAGTTTTCTGTCTGTTGCATTAATCAGAGTACAGGTGAGAGTGGGTGTGGCTTGGTCTGTGTAGTTATATCTGGGTGCATTTGTGTGAGGTCTGGTTTGAATCTGCTCTAAGTCAGTGCACAGTTTTATGTCTGTTGCATTAATCAGAGTACAGGTGAGAGTGGGTGTGGCTTGGTCTGTGTAGTTATATCTGGGTGCATTTGTGTGAGGTCTGGTTTGAATCTGCTCTAAGTCAGTGCACAGCTTTATGTCTGTTGCATTAATCAGAGTACAGGTGAGAGTGGGTGTGGCTTGGTCTGTGTAGTTATATCCGGGTGCATTTGTGTGAGGTCTGGTTTGAATCTGCTCTAAGTCAGTGCACAGTTTTCTGTCTGTTGCATTAATCAGAGTACAGGTGAGAGTGGGTGTGGCTTGGTCTGTGTAGTTATATCTGGGTGCATTTGTGTGAGGTCTGGTTTGAATCTGCTCTAAGTCAGTGCACAGTTTTCTGTCTGTTGCATTAATCAGAGTACAGATGAGAGTGGGTGTGGCTTGGTCTGTGTAGTTATATCTGGGTGCATTTGTGTGAGGTCTGGTTTGAATCTGCTCTAAGTCAGTGCACAGTTTTCTGTCTGTTGCATTAATCAGAGTACAGATGAGAGTGGGTGTGGCTTGGTCTGTGTAGTTATATCTGGGTGCATTTGTGTGAGGTCTGGTTTGAATCTGCTCTAAGTCAGTGCACAGTTTTCTGTCTGTTGCATTAATCAGTGTACAGGTGAGAGTGGGTGTGGCTTGGCCTGTGTAAGTTATATCTGGGTGCATTGTGTGAGGTCTGGTTTGAATCCGCTCTGTTAGTCAGTGCACAGTTTTCTGTCTGTTGCATTAATCAGAGTACAGGTGAGAGTGGGTGTGGCTTGGTCTGTGTAGTTATATCTGGGTGCATTTGTGTGAGGTCTGGTTTGAATCTGCTCTAAGTCAGTGCACAGTTTTATGTCTGTTGCATTAATCAGAGTACAGGTGAGAGTGGGTGTGGCTTGGTCTGTGTAGTTATATCTGGGTGCATTTGTGTGAGGTCTGGTTTGAATCTGCTCTAAGTCAGTGCACAGTTTTCTGTCTGTTGCATTAATCAGAGTACAGGTGAGAGTGGATGTGGCTTGGTCTGTGTAGTTATATCTGGGTGCATTTGTGTGAGGTCTGGTTTGAATCTGCTCTAAGTCAGTGCACAGTTTTCTGTCTGTTGCATTAATCAGAGTACAGATGAGAGTGGGTGTGGCTTGGTCTGTGTAGTTATATCTGGGTGCATTTGTGTGAGGTCTGGTTTGAATCTGCTCTAAGTCAGTGCACAGTTTTCTGTCTGTTGCATTAATCAGAGTACAGGTGAGAGTGGGTGTGGCTTGGTCTGTGTAGTTATATCTGGGTGCATTTGTGTGAGGTCTGGTTTGAATCCGCTCTAAGTCAGTGCACAGTTTTCTGTCTGTTGCATTAATCAGTGTACAGGTGAGAGTGGGTGTGGCTTGGCCTGTGTAAGTTATATCTGGGTGCATTGTGTGAGGTCTGGTTTGAATCCGCTCTGTTAGTCAGTGCACAGTTTTCTGTCTGTTGCATTAATCAGAGTACAGGTGAGAGTGGGTGTGGCTTGGTCTGTGTAGTTATATCTGGGTGCATTTGTGTGAGGTCTGGTTTGAATCTGCTCTAAGTCAGTGCACAGTTTTATGTCTGTTGCATTAATCAGTGTACAGGTGAGAGTGGGTGTGGCTTGGTCTGTGTAGTTATATCTGAGTGCATTTGTGTGAGGTCTGGTTTGAATCTGCTCTAAGTCAGTGCACAGTTTTCTGTCTGTGCATTAACCAGTGTACAGGTGAGAGTGGGTGTGGCTTGGTCTGTGTAGTTATATCTGGGTGCATTTGTGTGAGGTCTGGTTTGAATCTGCTCTAAGTCAGTGCACAGTTTTCTGTCTGTTGCATTAATCAGAGTACAGGTGAGAGTGGATGTGGCTTGGTCTGTGTAGTTATATCTGGGTGCATTTGTGTGAGGTCTGGTTTGAATCTGCTCTAAGTCAGTGCACAGTTTTCTGTCTGTTGCATTAATCAGAGTACAGGTGAGAGTGGGTGTGGCTTGGTCTGTGTAGTTATATCTGGGTGCATTTGTGTGAGGTCTGGTTTGAATCTGCTCTAAGTCAGTGCACAGTTTTCTGTCTGTTGCATTAATCAGAGTACAGGTGAGAGTGGATGTGGCTTGGTCTGTGTAGTTATATCTGGGTGCATTTGTGTGAGGTCTGGTTTGAATCTGCTCTAAGTCAGTGCACAGTTTTCTGTCTGTTGCATTAATCAGAGTACAGATGAGAGTGGGTGTGGCTTGGTCTGTGTAGTTATATCTGGGTGCATTTGTGTGAGGTCTGGTTTGAATCTGCTCTAAGTCAGTGCACAGTTTTCTGTCTGTTGCATTAATCAGATTACAGGTGAGAGTGGGTGTGGCTTGGTCTGTGTAGTTATATCTGGGTGCATTTGTGTGAGGTCTGGTTTGAATCCGCTCTAAGTCAGTGCACAGTTTTCTGTCTGTTGCATTAATCAGGGTACAGGTGAGAGTGGGTGTGGCTTGGCCTGTGTAAGTTATATCTGGGTGCATTGTGTGAGGTCTGGTTTGAATCCGCTCTGTTAGTCAGTGCACAGTTTTCTGTCTGTTGCATTAATCAGAGTACAGGTGAGAGTGGGTGTGGCTTGGTCTGTGTAGTTATATCTGGGTGCATTTGTGTGAGGTCTGGTTTGAATCTGCTCTAAGTCAGTGCACAGTTTTCTGTCTGTTGCATTAATCAGAGTACAGGTGAGAGTGGGTGTGGCTTGGTCTGTGTAGTTATATCTGGGTGCATTTGTGTGAGGTCTGGTTTGAATCTGCTCTAAGTCAGTGCACAGTTTTATGTCTGTTGCATTAATCAGAGTACAGGTGAGAGTGGGTGTGGCTTGGTCTGTGTAGTTATATCTGGGTGCATTTGTGTGAGGTCTGGTTTGAATCTGCTCTAAGTCAGTGCACAGCTTTATGTCTGTTGCATTAATCAGAGTACAGGTGAGAGTGGGTGTGGCTTGGTCTGTGTAGTTATATCCGGGTGCATTTGTGTGAGGTCTGGTTTGAATCTGCTCTAAGTCAGTGCACAGTTTTCTGTCTGTTGCATTAATCAGAGTACAGGTGAGAGTGGATGTGGCTTGGTCTGTGTAGTTATATCTGGGTGCATTTGTGTGAGGTCTGGTTTGAATCTGCTCTAAGTCAGTGCACAGTTTTCTGTCTGTTGCATTAATCAGAGTACAGATGAGAGTGGGTGTGGCTTGGTCTGTGTAGTTATATCTGGGTGCATTTGTGTGAGGTCTGGTTTGAATCTGCTCTAAGTCAGTGCACAGTTTTCTGTCTGTTGCATTAATCAGAGTACAGGTGAGAGTGGGTGTGGCTTGGTCTGTGTAGTTATATCTGGGTGCATTTGTGTGAGGTCTGGTTTGAATCCGCTCTAAGTCAGTGCACAGTTTTCTGTCTGTTGCATTAATCAGTGTACAGGTGAGAGTGGGTGTGGCTTGGCCTGTGTAAGTTATATCTGGGTGCATTGTGTGAGGTCTGGTTTGAATCCGCTCTGTTAGTCAGTGCACAGTTTTCTGTCTGTTGCATTAATCAGAGTACAGGTGAGAGTGGGTGTGGCTTGGTCTGTGTAGTTATATCTGGGTGCATTTGTGTGAGGTCTGGTTTGAATCTGCTCTAAGTCAGTGCACAGTTTTCTGTCTGTTGCATTAATCAGAGTACAGGTGAGAGTGGATGTGGCTTGGTCTGTGTAGTTATATCTGGGTGCATTTGTGTGAGGTCTGGTTTGAATCTGCTCTAAGTCAGTGCACAGTTTTCTGTCTGTTGCATTAATCAGTGTACAGGTGAGAGTGGGTGTGGCTTGGCCTTTGTAAGTTATATCTGGGTGCATTGTGTGAGGTCTGGTTTGAATCCGCTCTGTTAGTCAGTGCACAGTTTTCTGTCTGTTGCATTAATCAGAGTACAGGTGAGAGTGGGTGTGGCTTGGTCTGTGTAGTTATATCTGGGTGCATTTGTGTGAGGTCTGGTTTGAATCTGCTCTAAGTCAGTGCACAGTTTTCTGTCTGTTGCATTAATCAGAGTACAGGTGAGAGTGGATGTGGCTTGGTCTGTGTAGTTATATCTGGGTGCATTTGTGTGAGGTCTGGTTTGAATCTGCTCTAAGTCAGTGCACAGTTTTCTGTCTGTTGCATTAATCAGTGTACAGGTGAGAGTGGGTGTGGCTTGGTCTGTGTAGTTACATCTGGGTGCATTTGTGTGAGGTCTGGTTTGAATCCGCTCTAAGTCAGTGCACATTTTTTTGTCTGTTGCATTAATCAGAGTACAGGTGAGAGTGGGTGTGGCTTGGCCTGTGTAAGTTATATCTGTGTGTATTTTGTTGTTTTCTGTTTTCTCACTGTATTTTTGTAACTGATAATCAGGAGTCAGTCCAGTGGAAACCTCACTCAGTGTACATCCTGCCAAATGTATGCACTACTGGAACAGATGATCCAGGGTCCATACCTCTGTGACAGGTGTGAGCATGTTGTCTCTTTGGAAGCTCAAATTGAAGATCTGGAGAGGAGAATTGCAGCACTTAGTGATATTGCTCCACTGGAAAGGGAGTTGGTGTTCACGGAGCACAGTTTAGCTGGGCCTAGTATGGAGGGAGGAGCTGGGGCTAGTGAGGATGGCCAGGGAGGTAGCTTGGTTACAGTTAGAAGGGGAATCAGGGGGGAACAGGAGGAGGCAGGCCAGTTCTGAGTTGGCAAACACCAACAGATTTGCCAGATTGAGTGAAACTGTTGGGGATGTCAATTCAGGAATGGCAATGCCAGATAGAGCTGTTCCCTCTAATAGCCGGGAGAACAGTTCTACTGGAGGAGGCGGAGGGCAGAATAGGCAGAGCAACAGACATGTTTTGGTGGTAGGGGACTCTATTATTAGGAAGGTAGACAGGGTAATTTGTCACCCAGATCCCAGCAATCGAACAGTTTGCTGTCTCCCGGGTGCTCAGGTTCGGCATGTTGTGGATCGGGTGGATAAATTATTGGGAGGGGCTGGTAATGAACCGGCGGTCTTGGTACACATTGGTACCAATGACAAAGTTAGTGGAAGATGGAGCGTCCTAAAGAATGATTTTAGAGAATTGGGGAATAAGCTTAAAGCAAGGACCTCCAAGGTAGTATTTTCTGAGATACTACCAGTGCCACGTGCTAGCCCAGGGAGGCAGAAGGAGCTTAGGGAGGTTAATGCGTGGCTTAAAAAGTGGTGCAGTGTAGAGGGTTTGGGGTTTTTAGAGCACTGGGCTGACTTCTCACTTGGGTACAATCTCTATAGCAGGGATGGATTGCACCTTAATGATGAGGGCGCTTTTGTGCTAGGGGATAGGATGGTAGAACGGCTGGGGGAGTTTTTAAACTTGTAGGTGGGGGGGAGGGACTATATAGAAGTATTGGGGTAAATAGGGTAGAGAGGGAAAGGGATGAATTAGTTATCCATGGGGGAGGAGAAGGGGGGAGGGTTACAATAGAAAGTAGAGAGGTATTAATAGGGGCCTCAAATACAGTGGCAGGCACTTCACAGCAGAGCCATAGCAACATAAAGTGTATGATTGCTAACGCAAGAAGTTTGCCTGGGAAAATGGATGAGCTAGAAATATTAGCAGTACAAGAAAAATGGGGCTTATTAGGCATTACAGAAACATGGTGGGATGAATCTCATGACTGGACTGTTAACCTGGATGGTTATAACCTATTTAGGAAAGATAGGGGAATGGTAAAAGAGGAGGAGGGATCTGTCTTTATGTTAAGCCTGAATTTAAGCCTATAGTCAGAGAAGATATTTATGCTGGCACTAACGGCATCATTGAATCCTTGTGGGTTGAGCTAAATAGTGGAGGAGCTAATTCTAAACGCATATTGGTGGGAGTATGCTATAAACCCCCAAATATAGCTGAAAGTGAGGAAATACAATTATTGTTACAGATTGGAAATGCAGCTAAGCATGGGCAAGTTCTAATAATGGGAGACTTTAATTACCCTGATATAAACTGGATAAACGAGACCAGCAGCTCAGCTAAGGGGAGCAGGTTCTTGAGTACACTCAGGGATCATTATCTGGCCCAGGTAATACAAGAACCTACTAGAAATGGGGCCATCTTGGATTTAGACATCACAAGTAATATTGATATAATATCAAATGTAAAAATAGGGGAACCCTTGGGGAACAGTGATCACAACACAGTCTCATTTGAGATTGAATACAAAAAACAGAGTTGTAAGGGGCCAACAAAAACTCTAAATTTTAAAAGGGCTAACCCTTTGCTTCCTGTCTTTTAGCCAGCTCTCAATCCATGAGCAGATATTTACTGCAATTCCTGTATCTCTTAGTTTGCACAATAGTCTCCCATGTGGCACTGTATCAAAAGCCTTTGCAAAATCCAAAAAGACTACATCCACTGAGTTGCCTTGATTCAGGTTCCTACTAACCTCCTCATAGAAACTAATTAGATTTGTTTGACATGACCTATCCCTCATAAATCCATGTTGACTCCTACTTATAATCCTGTTCAAATAGATATATTCTTGTATATTAACCCCTTTTAACCCTTCTAAAAGTTTCCCCACTACAGAACGTTTTTCCCAAATCAGTGTGAAAATATGAGAGAAATTTGTTAACTTTGGCTGACATATATTATGAGGGTGCCCTTAAAACCATTGAAAAATTAAGGAAAGAAAATAATGTATCTAAAGATTCATGGCTTAAATATAATGCTATGAAACAGGCAATCCTTAAATCAGAATTTAATATGGGGAACATTAGGACATTGACATTTTTTGAAAATATTTTTAAAGCAAAGTAGACACGATTTCTACCATGTACAAGTTAATAAGAGCGATTATTGATGATACCAAAACATCTGCCATGTTAAAATGGGAGTCCAATTTAAATAAAACATTTACTAAAGAAGATTGGTTTAGAGCATGTGAAAAAAGTGAAAAAAAAACATTAAATGTGCCTCATTTACAGAAACACAGTTTAAAATAATACAAAGGTGGTACTTTGTAAAAAAAAATCCTCAAAATTTAAGTTACTGTGGAACGAAATAGAAATGATAGTTGCAAGAAACTGAATTGAATTGGATTCTATACAAACATGAAAGTTTCAGCCAAAGTGAAAACTAAAGGGATCGATTTAGATCTCTATCTCTATAAATAACCCTCTCGGTGTCTAAATGTTTTGTCTGAGACAATGTGTAAAAAAAATAAAAAAAAAATGTTTTATGAAGTTATGTACAGTATATATTTGTTCATATACTGATTTAGAGTTATGGTTGATTGGATATTTTCTTTTTTTTTTTTTTTAAAGAAAATGTACATGTACTTACTTTATTATTATTATTATTAATCTTTATTTGTATCGCGCTGTACAGGGGATAAGGACAAGGAAGAATACAATGTTAACAAACTGCAGAAAAATGGAGGTCCCTGTTTTGAGCTTAGAATGCTTGCAGGAAGTGCTTTTTTCCAAAGCACCCTAAAAGATTGAAAACTCGCTACTTACAATCTTATATTTATAATGAAATCAAAACCGGAAACCAAGAAAACTATGAATGTAATTGCTCATGAAAATGTAGATAAAGCATTTAATACTATTGTAAAAAAAAAAAAAAGCTAAACAAAACAAATAAAAAAATGCTATGGGGATTTTTGAATTGGTAGTTGATAAATTTGTGTAAAACATCATTAGTGTGTATTTCAATAGTCGTTGCTTTGAGAAAACAGTAAAGTCGCATGTGAACCACACTACAGACTGGCATTAAGATTTTACCATTTGGTAGTGCAAGTAGGTTAAAGTTTACTCCCTGTGTGTCTGCAATATCTGACTAGACTAAGTAATCATCTTCTTGCCTCGGATCTATCCCATTGTTTAAGCGCAAAGAAATCGACAGCACTGACAGCTCCAGTGCCAGCAAGTAGCCGCTTTGACCTTTACCTCCACACCAGCGAAGTGATAGCAATCCCCTGACAAACTGGTTAGGCCACAGCTCAGTTTGACCAGTACTGACATTAAACTGGATACAGGGACTTCAAAGGAGACTCAGGGACATGACAGGGTTAACAAAGGCAATGACCCGGCCCGTAGGCCCTTGGTCCGAGCGAGCCCCCACATCCGAGTACTCATCAGGGGGGGAAATGACTGACAGGTCACTGGGGCACAGACACAGGAGATCTAGCGATTGTTCCTCATGCTTTCCCAGATCCAGAGGCAGATCCAGGTTGCGGAGTGGAAGATCATGCGGCTGCAGCTGCACCTGCTCAAGAGGCGGCAGGGAAAGGAGCCTGCTGCGGTCGAGGTGTGCAAGGACTCCCGCCCGCTCTGATCGGCGAGAATTCCCTGGGTTGGCAGCTACCCCCGGACGACGAGAGTCAGTTGAGCGATCAAGAGTCCCTGGGGTGGAAGGAGCCGAGGGGCCGGTTGCATTCCCCATAGCGCCCCAATTTCTAGCTTTCCTAAAATCCCTTATGGACTCACACAGCATTACCGTTACTGATGAGGCAGTCGGGGTGTGGGTGGGCGGCTTAGCCTGTAAGGCATGGTCGGAGCCCTCCCATCCTGCGAGGTCGGCTCCCCTCATTGATTTGGACAGTAGCACCTCGATTCCCCAGGAGGCTCGCAGGGGGTACCGGCCCCCATGGCTGGAGACGGCCCTCAGGTTAGCTCTGGGGTGGTTTCGGACACGGCCATGAGGCCCTCAATTGTGTGCGCCCAAGACAACTTAAGAAACCTAGAAGCAAAGGAAAAAAATTGGCGCAGGGAATTCATAGATTATTCTCCTTGTTGCCCATGTCTCGTCTATCAGAACCCCAAGAACAGTATTTTAAGGATGGGGAGGACAGGAGAAAACCATTTAGGCGTTTTCCTCTGACTTTCGACAACTGGCTTCAGGCATTTTTAATTATTGCCTGTGTAATGGGGGAGCGCCACCCCGAGCAATGCTCCGGTCTATTTGTATATCTAGAAGAAATCAGGAACAAATATAGGACCTACGGGGTTATGGCGTGGTGGTGGTACAACAAGGAGTTCCATCAGTATATGTCCTACAGACCATCAATGGCGTGGAGCGATAAGGCGGCAGCTTACTGGTTGAACATCATGACCCCAATCCTTGCCATGCCGCCCCTTTTGCGGGACCTCAGGCGGGACAAGAAGCCCCGCCACTGCGGGCACCCCAGGTCGCATAATATGCCTTCCTTCAACGAGGGCAGCTGAAAGTGGGCACCAAACTGCTGATTCAAGCACGCCTGCTCAAATTGCGGCGGGGAGCACCCTCTTGCAAAATGCAATAGAGCTAAAATTACGGTGGGGAGCGCCATCTTGCAAAATGCAATAGAGCCAGGGAGGGAGTCTGAGCCATACGGTTGGCCACAGTGCTTCCATGGCTAGAACCCTAAGGTAGATTGCCAGGTAAAGTAGATGTAGTGGCCCTGCTAAGGGAGGGTTTTCAGGACGGGTTTAAAATCCAGTGAACCCTCTCGCCCCCCGACACGCTGCTCATAGTCGGTTAATAAGTTTCCCGGGGTTGCGGCGGAAAAAATACGAGCGGAGGTAACGTTGGGGAGAATGGCAGGTCCTTTTTCCCTTCCTCTGTTTCAGGGTCTAGTCATTTCCCCTCTGGGTATAGTCTCCAAAAAAAAGCTGGGTAAATTTCGCCTCATTCAGCATCACCAAGGAGAATTCATCTGTGTCCTATGCGTCCTTTCGACCGGGCTACGCGTTTGGTAAGGCTGGCTGGCATTGGGGCTAGGATGGCAAAGGTGGATATAGAATCGGCCTTCTGGTTACTTCCCGTGCATCCTCAAAGCCATAGGTTCCTCGGTTGCTTCATTGAGGGCAAGTACTCTGTGGATCTTTGTCTGCCCATGGGTGGCTCCACTTGTGCGCATACTTCGAGGCAATTGGTACCTTTGTGCAGTGGGTGGCGCAGATAGAGTCAGGGTACCATGGTATCACTCACTATCTCAACAATTTTCTCTTCATGGGGCCAGCCCGACTAGGCACCTGCGGTTTTATCCTGGAGATGTTTTGGAAGTTATGTCAGAGCTTCGGGTTTCCTCTAGTGCACAAGAAGACGGAGGGTCCCACTACAGAACTGCCATTCCTGGGTGTAAGGATGAACTTCACTAAGATGGAATGAGGCCAGCCAGTGGAGAAGGTGTCGGACCTCTCGGGGGAGCTGGCAGCCCTGGCGGACGCAAGCAGGGTATCATTGCGGCGGCTTCAATCGATCCTGGGGAAGCTATATTTCACGTGCAGAATTATTCCTATGGGCAGAATCATTCCTATGGGCAGGGTAACGTGGCGGTGGTTTGGGCGATCAATAGCCTCTCAGTGTCCTTGATGCCGGTAATAAGACTTATCCTGCACTTGGTACTTAATTGCCTTCACTTGAACATATGGGTGTGGGTAAAACAACATTCCAGGATCGAGCAACGGCGTGGTTGATGTCCTTTCTCGGTTTCAGGAAGCCCGGTTCCGAACACTGGCTCCAGCAACGAAGGAGAGAGGCAAGAGCATTAACCTGTAACTCTGGGAGCTTGGATCGGTCAGGTAGCCAGTTATGTCAGGCAATCGCTGGCGCCAGGAACATGGTCAGCCTACAGGAAGGTCTGGAACAAATGGAGCATTTTGGTTGAGGCTGCCGGTGGCGCAGCATTGAAGGAAGAGTCCTTAGGGATATTGCTTTGATTTCTGTTGCGGTGCACAGAAAGAGGTAACTCCAAGGCTGCTGTGGGTCGGCAAGTTATGGCCCTGGCCTTCATGTTCAAGTTGGCAGAGCTGAGGGACCTAACGAAGTAGTTTGTGGTTCGCCGAGTTGTAAAGGGCATGTTTATGGGCAACCATTGGGTGGACAGGAGGAGCCCAATCACTTTCTCCTTGTTGTTGCACCTAGCGCAAGTGTTGGACCCCTTTGAATCCCTCCTTTTCCGCACAGCTTTTTCCCTAGTTTTCTTCCGAGCCTTCAGAATAGGGGAGTTGGTCTCGGCAAACCCGGCACGGTTCGGGGAGCTGCTAGCGAGTAATACCTGTCAAGAAGGGAAAGGAAAAGAGGTGGTTTTATACAAAATTGGCTTTGATTGTTGCCCCCAGGAAAGTGTGAGGTTGCATGCCAACGGCCAGACTTTGTCCCAGTTTTAACTTGAAAGAATGCTAAAGATGTCCTTGCGTTTGGGTTTGGATCCGGCAGAGTTCAGGACCCACTCGTTCCTTATCGGGGCGCTACGGAAGTGGCAAGATTAGGCCTGCCAGTAGAAGTGGTTAAAAGGATTGGGAGATGGGAATCTCAATGCTTTAGGTCTTACATACGACCCAGACTGGTCATTTAAACAGACTTTTTTGTGTGTTGCAGTAGGAAAGAAACAGCTGTTGATCATCGACCATTCATATGTGTATTGGGCCCACCGGTTAGCCGCTGTTACTTGGAACAACATACAGCTGGGCTTACCGGAGATGGACCTACAGGTAAGATGGTTCAGGTTCAGAGGCTTGAAGTGGGCACAAGTGAATGGCCTGTTGGAGAGCTACGCCCATCAACACGGTAACCCGCACATATTGATCATTCACCCTGGCGGTAATGATCTTGGGGTGGTGCCTATGAGAAAAATGTTAAAAGATATGAAGCGGGATATCAAAGTTTGGTTAACACAATTCCCAAGTCTGTTTATAGTGTTGTCCGAGATGATCAAAAGGTGATCATGGCAGGACGCTAGAGATCCAGTGTTAATTGTTAAGGCTAGGCAGAAGATAAACAAGCAAATGGCCATTTCTTTTGCGAAATGTAGGTTTTATTGCAATCAGGTACCGGGAATTCGAAGGTGTAGATTCCAATTAATTATTTCGTCCTGATAAGGTTCCTTTAACTGAAATTGGTTTGGAACTGCTGACCTTAGCATTTAAGGAAGGGGTAATACGGGCCTTAGCTTCATTGAGTGAAGGGGGGGGGGGGTCACAGCCTCGGGAGTTGCCTGGCCCACTGGCTTAAGAGGACGTTGCCCTGCCCATGCGTAGAAAAAGCACTAGGGGGCTTTCGGCCATGCTCAGGGCATGAGGTTACTGACCTGGCGCGGCTCCTCCTCCAGGATGTTAATAAGTAATTGATGTTAATTACGGTATGTTAATTACATTAATTTATGGATTATGTAAATTTGATTGGTTGGCCCGTATTTCTCCCAAAATCTGGTGGTCAGTCTTTTATTTATTAAGCCAAATGGATCGTGCTAGGGTTATGCAAGCATAGGCATATTTAGCTATTATGCCAACCTGGGCCACTCAGATTTTTGTGCCCACAAGTATCACAGCACCTCCTTTCTATATCTCAAATCATAAGTTTATGTGTATATATCAAATATGTACTGTAGTTGTTGTGGATCTTGTGATTTTGGTGACGTTTGCGATGTTGGTAACGCAGTTGCATCTCTTGTGAAGAGAGGGTGCAACCGCGAGCCTCGCAAAGCAAGTCGAGCCAGCGCCGCCGTCACACACGCAACCTTGCGAAGCGAGGCAAAGCAGCCGCACAGCAATTATTTTGCAATGAGCGCCGGAGGTGCTCATTGCAGCCAGCGGCACAGTACTTAGGCGACTTGCCCATCAACAATGACAGGTTTAAAATTATAAGACTAGCAATGTTGTTGGCCACACAATGTGAGGCTTTTGCTCCTCTGAGTACCTTTGACGCTCATCGCAAGACTCTCCTCCGTGTCCTTGAACTTTCCTGCTTTGCACTGATTATCTTTGGTGCTCATCATGAGCCTAATGCTGATCGCCTTGGGGCTCAATGCGGGGCTCGCAATGAGCGCCTTCGGCGCACATTGCAAGCTTCTCGCGCTCGTGGTGCTCATAGTGAGCCCCGCGTTCAGCGCTCATTGCAAGCCTTTCCTCCCGTCTACTGTACGGGCCACTCATTGCAGGTTTCGTTAACCTGCAAGTTTAGTGCTTGGGAACGCCATGTGTCTCTTTCCAGCATCTCCCCCCTGTCCCTTTCCTGTGTGTTTCTCCTCTGTGTGTCAGCTGAATGTTTGCGTGTTAGGTGCTAAAGGCCGTTGGTTTTATTTGCAAAGTTCTGTGTGCCTGGCGTTGTTCGTGTAAGTGTTACTGTCGTTGCCGTCGTGTATTTCCGAAGTCCCGCGTGCCTGGCTTTGCTGAGCTTCGTTTTCATCCAGTTTCAGAACTTTTTAAGTGTATCGTCTGCCAT
Organism: Discoglossus pictus; assembly: GCA_027410445.1. NCBI lineage: Eukaryota > Metazoa > Chordata > Amphibia > Anura > Alytidae > Discoglossus > Discoglossus pictus. The sequence continues at coordinate 389,305,768 of CM050163.1, forward strand.
TTTTTTCCTTGCTTAGCCGATTTTGGATTGACGAAAACCCACAAATATGGCTCAAAATCGCTTGCAACCTCACTCCCAGGATTCCTGGCTCTCCCCCTGTGCTGTCTGTCGGTGTGTTATTATATTTGTTAAATTTATTTTTTTGTTTTGAGGGTTTTTAGAGTTATGCGCTTGGCTCGCACTTATGACCCTCACAATGCAGCCTAAGTCCTTTGGTGCTCATCCAGCCTAGATCCTGCGCCGTACACGGCTCGCTTCACGAGGCTTCACAGATGTACGCCTTTGGCGCTCATCCAGCCTAAGTCCTGTGCCATACACGGCTCGCTTTGCGAAGCTTTGCAGATGAGCCCCTTCTGCGCTCATCCAGCCTATATCCTGCGCCGTACATGGCTTGCTTCGCTTCGCAAGGCTTCGCAGATGAGCACCTTCGGCGCTCATCCAGCCTAAGTAGTGCACCGGACACGGCTCGCCGCGCTTTGCGCAGCTCACATTTGCAACTCTGCTCTGTAAAGTTGCAACTGCGTGACCAACATCGCAGCGTGACGCACACTGACAACTATATATGTGATATGTAATGTACACTTACAGTCAGAGATATCACTGCATATCGACATTTCTGATGCGTATTTAAACATATCTCAATATACTGCGCTGCATCTTCAGGCAGCCTGCAGCACCCTGAAAATTTGCGTCCCCAGGCCTGGGCCTCATGGACCTGAGAAGAAACACCCCTGAGCATAAAGTTTGCTTGATCCATTGGTGACTTTACAGTCTTCACTAGATGGCGCTAATAGGACAGTCTGGAATAGGTTTACTTGCCATACATACCCTTGCTGTGCTTTGCAAGTAGCAGGTGTAAGGATAACAGGATCAGTGTGAAATGTATGGAAACTAAAAGTGACAGCTCAGTGACTGCTCTTATTTGTATATCACTGATCAGGATCTGGATGCTCTTAGTTGCTGTGGCATAAATATGATATGTAGTCATAAGATATAAGCATTTTTAACAAGCTAACACAGTAGTTTACCAACATGTGCATATGCTGCTGATATATTGATTCCTCTAATATGACCACAGAACTGAATCTTGAATGTTTTTTTGCATCAGTAACATTTTTAGGATTTTTATATTAAAAGCCTACTGACATCTTATATTTACAGTACAATGTTTTGCAGAGCTAGACTAATCTTTAATTTATTTAATGTTGTACATATTGTGGCCCTTGAACTGGTTCTGTTACATGGAGGGGTCCTGTAGCCAGGCCAATCAGAAGTACTGGTACTATTCCTGAGGTCATTTCTCACTTGTAAAAACAAATAAACAGAAAGAAAAATGGTGATTCCTACTACATAATTGTATATATTTTTTAATATGTTAAAATAATGTGAATAGGTATATAATATACCTATGTATCTATTTACTTTTATTAACTTTATTTTATTATTGCTTATAAGCAAATTGTACCTGCTTGCATGTGCCCTGAGCAGCTCCTGAAGACACAGATTATGTAGTACGGGCTGTGTACTAGCCAATCAGGGGCAAAGTCTCAGCAACATTGTGAAACATATTGCTGAGACATGGTAACTGTTTAGCTAGTATGAGACACTGATAAGTTAAAATTAAACAAATAGGACCTGTATGGGTCATTCTCTGCTTTGCTGGCTATGCAGTCTCATACTAGCCAATCTGAGGCAAAGTCTGAGCAATATACTATTGCTAAATGTTAATCTGTATTTATCATTGTCCGAACCTAATTTATGTACAGCGCAACGCAATATGTCGGCACGGTATAAATAAACTATAATAACTATTATGGAATTTTAAAACGGCTTTATCACAACCTATAAACTTGTTTACTCTGGACTACAGTTACCCATTATTTGTATAATAAGTGTAGAGCCATCAACCAAATAGAGTAATTAGGATGCTGCTGTTCACTAACTACATGCCCTGAGGAAAGTAATGTAGGCAACCCCCTGGCATGTTCACTACTCACATAGTTTCATTATTTGCTTTCTTTCTTATTTTACCTGTTTTATAATAGGTACAGCTGTCATATTCTATTCTTGTTATACAGTGGCAAATGTTCTAAAGATACTGAAAGCAGTGGTTACCCTCCCAGTGGGGAGGCACCCTTCATTCTAGGGGCATGCTTTGTCCAGATGCATAACTAAACTAAGCACTGCAGATTATTAAGTGAAGCAGCTGTAGGATGTGGGATAGTTGCTGCGATACAAGAAAAGTCCATAAAGTGGCCTCAGCATGATGGAATTCAGTGGCTCCTATGTGATGCTAATGAGGGTGCTCTTCTATACAAAGGAAACGTGCACTACACATTGAAAGCCTCAGAGCAAATGGTACTATTAAAGTGACACCATCATCTCTAAAGACGGTGTACTTTTTTACCTATAATAACCAGCTTAGCAGCTCAATCTTTCGGCACTTTTTAATTAATTTCTTGCATGGGCTTCCATTGCAGGCAACATGATCCAATTAAAATTATATTTATTATGATATTTATTATTAAGGTAACCATTTATCGGATGCAGAAATCACTCTTTTATAACTACTTACATATAATTAGATTACATGACATGGTATATATACACATATACATATATATGTCTGTGTGTGTGTGTAAATAAATATATAAACATCTAAGAAGATCACATGTCATACACACACACATTTAGCTTTAGATTGTAAGTTTGCGAGTTTTCAATTTTGCAAGGTGCTTTAGGGAAAGCACTACGCACACTATATTCTAAGCTCAAAGACATGGCCCTCCATCCTTTAAAATTTGTTAAAATTGTACTTAAAATTGTACTTAACCAATGTATAGCTCTATGGATCTGTTGGCGTGTTACGATAATATATATATTTATACATGTCATACTCCTAGATTAGCACTACCTATCTATCCCTATATGGTCATTTCTTGTTGTCACTCTATATTCTTCCTTCCATCACTTGCCAGCTGTCCTTGTTGCCAATGTTTTTACATGTCTCTCGAGGAGCGCCCAAGAAGATAATTGCTCTGCTTATTACTATGACATGGTTCTAGCCCCACCAGCATTGAGAGGGTTAAGGTCACAGGATTTCCTGGGGCACTACAAATTGGTAGAACATGTATCCCCAAGTATCCTGTTGAGGCTGTGTATGTGACAACAGTACACTCAACTTACACAAACCCAAGGACATCTGTTGTGTCCCCATACAGACACTTTCACTGACTCCCCTTGCTATCCTTACCTCCCCCACTGTCCTTTTTCCCTCTCTTCTGTACCCCCGCCCTCATATATCCCCTACAGAGTTATTGTTGATTGCAAGAACTTCATGATATACTGAATGTTAGCTGAGATCAAAGAGACACACAGGGAAAATGGGATATTTACTGTGAATTTACAGGTTTCAGGTCTAACACTTAAGCAATTTGTCCCAGCTTTATTTTTCAGTTTATGAAGACATTTGTTCCTATACGCTGATGATTTGTTTTGTAGTTTTTACTACACAAAAACTAATTATATAAATAATTAAATTTTAACAGAGAGAGATGGATTTCTTCATTGGAAAAAGTCAAATTATTCACTGCCTTCCAAGAATGAACAAGTGCACAGAGATAGTCATGTTTGCACATGTAGCTTCACACAAGGACACAGTGACAGCGAGTGTGACTTGTGGGGCTAAGTAACTCTGTTACACCCAAATAAAATATATTTTAGATCTCTTTATCACCAAAGTTTTTATCTACAGTACAAATTAAAATCATTCTGCAATGCCCCAAATAGCCTTAGTCATTTTAAAGGGACATGTAATCCATCCATACAACCCTATATCATCAAACATCAACAGAATCCTTTAACATTTTTCAAATTGATAAATATTTCATTGTTTTAAAAGAGCTAGTATATAACCTAGTTATACCTTCAAGGATCTGAAAGAACCAAAAATCACTAGCAATCTTAAAGTGTGGATAATTCACATAGTTAATCACCTTGATGTGAATCAACTGTCAATAATCACTTGGAGAAGATAGTGAAACATTGTCCTACAGTAAAGAGTATTGTTTTTAACATTTCCAGTAACCGTGGTCTATATGGTCTTAATATAACTAATAAGGAATACATTTTATTTTGGTCCTTATTCATAGCTCTATTTTGAAGAATACTGCCAAATCTCGTATTGGGACATTGCACCCTTGATGAGTGGCGCTTTTTCTGTCTTCTTCGTGTTTTCAACCAAAAAAAATTCAGTTTATTCCTTTCTTTAAATATTTTAATCGCAAAGGGAAAATGTATGGAATTTATTATCGAAGTAAAGACACATACAAAAATTTAGGGAGCTTGTAATTATTGGCTTATTGATGACCTGACAGAATGATCCTGCTTAGGGTCAGGTTAAACCAACTGTCATAAAAGCAATCATGGCAGAATTTTTAAACAACTATAAAATGGTGAAAATGCCTTCAAGTGAGAAAGTTTATTTTTTACCAATTTTCTATTTGATATTAACTGCTCTATATGATGGTGCACAATTTTAATGACTTCAGTGGTGTTTTATTTTCTTTACCCGTGCATTTAATGAAATGTGCATATTACGTGCATGGTCCATTGGATCTTGGAATAGTAATGTTCATTGCAGCTAACATGAAGGTGACACTGGGGGAGGGGTACCACCCATTTCAGAGAGCAATCAGTCAATTTCATGGAATTCTTCCCTTATTTGTTACAATAAGAAGGAGTTAGAAAAAAGTAGGAGTGTCCAGTTAGTAGCTGACCAACTGTGATGTGCCTGAGAGTTTAGGAGAGAAGCTGAACATAAAGCAAACACAGAGAGAGATTAAAAAAGCTACAGAGGGACAGACAAAGGGTGGGAAGGAAAGTTACTAATACATTCACAAGAGCCAGAGCAAGGCTGGGGATAGATGCGTATGAGACATAGATGCTATGAGAGATGAACAATTTAGAGTGAAAACAGGAAATATTGCGTTGAAGGATGAGGAGAAACAAATTCACAGTAAACAAGTGAAACCTCAGACAGGGAGAAGCTTCTTATTTTTCTCCTTGGAGCACACTGGAGTTTTCAAAGCACAAGGTCCCATCCAGGGAAGTCAGTGAGACATGTCACGCAGAAAGCAGAGGAAACCTCAGCAGCTCATCTCTGACTGTGACAACTCAACCTCTTCAGAAAATGGTAAGGATGCGGTTCTTAGCAGAGGCTGGTGCTCCAGTTTAGGTGTTTTGGGATTATGTGAGAGTTAAAATGTGAGGTTAAAAATAGTAGTAAAGTTAATACAGCAACTTTCTACGTGATAACCATATAACAAAGTTATAGAGTTTATACAGTTTGATAGCAGATGAGCTATATATCATAATATAGAAAGTGAAGTTTCTAAGCATTGTTTTAAGTACACATTTAACTGCTAAATAAAACCCTCAAGGAAATGGAAAAAGAGTCATAAAAAGCTTCACTTCCTATATTTTTTATCTTATTTTGACTTGGATTGGTAAATAAGCTCTATAAAATACAATTTAAAAATGGTTGGTAGTAAATCTACTTTAAATCTCCACTTCCTTGTGTCTTGAGGAGACCATGTAAAAATGCAAAAATGTATCTGATTGATGTCTAGCTATCAAAGTATTTCTTTATAGCTCCGCTCTCATTACCGCCGCCATTTTATGCACCTTTCAGAAGATTTGGCCCATTTACTAAAGCCTCACCTATGAAAACATAAGGGAATTTAGTTGTTATATTAAATTATTCAGTACATCCCATTGTAGAATGCTGTCATATATTTATTCTTTTATATACATGATTTCTCCTCTTTTTTTTTAAATACCTTCTAAGATCTTTCACACGTGATGCCAAGTTGTACAACTAGAGGATTTACTACTGTTAAAAAGTTAACACATTAAGGGATATATTTTTTACATTTTTATCAAGCAAAGTGAAACTTTAACTCTATTTGATAAATAGTTTCTATAGAAAACACAGAAAGGTGGATATTTAACTTTACTTTTACCTTACTTTGATAAATATACTCTATTGTATCTTATTTTATTACCCTTAAATAGTTTATGAAACATTTTTTCTTCTCCAAATTTTCCATTGAGTTCATTGGTGATTTTGGAAGAAAAGACAGAGGCAGCAGATTTTGAGGTTTAAGAGTCGTATTTCCACAAAACAGTATGGTAGACTCACTAACTTCCCACTAGGTCTATAATGGTCTGTGAAGGGCTGCTATGGCAATTTACCTATAGAAAAAGTCATCGTTGGCTTCAATGAACTAGTTTAAAATCACTGCAATGCTTAGTGAATCTAGGAGGAAGATGGTGCTTCATATGTAGGAACATGGTTCAGTAGTTTTTTTTTTCTTTTAAATTAAAAACAATTATGCTCCTCTACCCATCTTATTCTATAGAGAATCTTTATCAAATAGTGTAACATTTTACTATTTCATGAGTAGGCTTGTAGTATAACAGGAAGTGAAGTTACTGAACTAATGACGCTTTTGATAAATAATGGCCGGCTCTTCCAAATAACAGTTTATTTGGTATTCTTTTAAATTATATATTATAATTATATGTGCAGTTCAATTTGAAATGCAGGTCCCAGGATGACGCAGAAATTAGGAATATAGCAATAATTCCAATATAAAAAGTCTGGAAATAAAAAATTAAAACACTAGTGTAAATATTGTATATAGCTAGAACATACTTCTAAAATTCACCACAAGCGGACATTTACAATAGGAAAACATGTACAGAACAGACAGTATTGGATCACAGCAGTATTTTTATATTATTCTTACAGCAGATAAACGTTATTAAATAAGATACAATCATAATGGAAAATTCTCAATATCATTTTCTCTAAAACAAAGGTGACAACCAAAATGTGCATAGACCATATTTTAGATTTACAGTAAAGGCTAAATTAGTAATAATAATAATAATAATAATAATAATAACAATGTCACCAACAAATGCCATTAAAACCCAATAATTGAGGATTAAAGTCAGGTATTACTTGAACAGGGTCTACACAGGCAATCAAAATGTAGATCTTGTCAAACATTTAGACACATTGTACTACTACAGTGTAATGCAACATCGGTCCTAGAGCGCCAAATAGAAGCTTGGATTTATATGCTGTGCACAAGTGAGGTAACCAGGATAACTAAGACAGTGATGACCTCACCTTGCTAAGCTGGGAAATACTAACATCATTTCCTCTACTAGAGCATGGCTGCTGATCTCCAGTCTTCAATGGATTTAAAGATCTCACTGTTCAGGTGCAGGTGAATCCCCTGTGCTCAAGCAGATAAATACTTAACTTCTGGAGTCTTTGGGGACTGGATTTTAACCACTATACTGGAGAGTTTCTAGTGCAGAAATTGCTTATTTTACTCAGCAAAACCATATGCTCTTGAGAGTTTATGGATCAACATTTTATAATTATGTTAATAATACTGAGGCTGTACAGATATACAGCCTTATTAAATTGCGATTCGGCCAATTGAAAAGGGCTCTATATATGCACAGAGCATATTTTTTTTACAGAGGTTTTAATTAAAAACTTCTGTAAAAAAAATATGCTATGTGCTTAAATAGAGCCCTATTTAATTAGCCGAATCACAATATAATAAGGCTGATGATGTCAGACATAGTATTATAAAAAAAACACAAAACCCCTCAATTTGTTCCAAATGGCTACACCACCATTTATGTGGTTGTCATTGTGATACTTGCACATCTAAAACATGGTCTAGTGGTGCTGCTACTCTAGTACATATCCACTAATGGAAGTGTTGAACAAAACTTTTCAGATTTTATGTTATAACGAGCACTCCACAAAAATGACAAATGAGCTTTAATTTAGCACACATGATGCTTCTGTATGGACTATTGTAATCTGTTGGCACTATTGTAAAGTCATATCATTATCCTAATTAGGTCTGGTGTTTTCAAACAATTACAATTAATTTGGTGGCATTTTCATACAGTAAAAACACATTTCGAAACTCAAAATACTCTTTTGGTATCATTTATGGAATGCTGGGTATAATTTTGAAATATAGGCTGTACTGCACTGTTCTACTAAGTATAATTACTTCATTTCATGTAGTGAAAACTTTGTATTAAGCAAAACTTAATAAAAATGTTTTACCATACTACTATACTATATATTAAAATACTATGCACCATATTACATCTGGATATGTTTACCAGCAGATATACCCATGAAGAATATCAATAGAAGTCTATAAATAATAAAACTGCAGGTCAATGTGAACTACCCCTCTGTTTTTATTGCAAGGATGGAGAAAGCACATTTATCTTCAATGTCACTATGTCATTTAATGTACATTTTCTAAATATGGGAGTTTTGACTCCCCTTAATAAGCACACTAAGGCTACAGATTAACTGTTGTGTGATGGAGTCTAGTACAGTACTCTGCACTCTGGGAAGCCTCATATCTATTCAGTACTCTTCCAGAACAAACTGCTAACTTGTCTGTTGAGGGATCAGTTTCATTCATTGGCCACAATCCGATTTAATGACAATTCATAACATTTGTACTTATGAATAAATGGTATTGACATCCTTCCAAATTATTACATGCACCTTAACTCTGCAGCCAGATATAACACACAGAAGATAATTCTAAAATCCTAGCTATAGGCAGGTATTAGAGGAAGCAGGTTATATCAATTCACAGGAACATGCATTTTTAAAAATGAGTACCAGGCATTGTTTTATTAATCTCCCACTGTACTGTGCCATGTAACATGTTGGCACGCTACAAATACATCATATTCATGCAAGGCCACACACAGAGTGGGTAAGATAAAGCCTTACTGGCTGGTAGAATCAGCAGTAGAGCTAGGATGGGAATTCAGGGGGGTTGGCTCTTTTCTCAGCTCGTTGGGTTGGGACACTTTCTTTGCATTGTCACTGTGATGAGAGGGGGCTTTTGTGACTCACAACCTTAGTTCAGCCAGCTGCAAAATCTCTTTCCCAGGACCTGAATAGGAAAAATTTGTGGGGAAAGGAGGGGGAGCAGAAACTGGGAGGATGGGGGAGGAATCTGTAAGGAGTTTGGAAAGGCCTTCCTTCAACATACAGGAGAAGGCTCCATCAGTTAGTCAGCCTCACATACATATATACAGGAAGAGTGACTTCCTCTCTCTGTTGGTGACACAAGCATGCATGAGGCTCAGTCAGCCTAGCAGTATTCACAGAGGAAGGAGTCTCCCTTTTCTTACTGATGTCACAGGTTATTAGAGTAACACGCTGGAACAATGCTTACTCAGTATGCTAACGTCATGATTAAAGAGATGAGCTCTGTAAGATGATTGAGGCTTTCCATTTGTGTGCCTGTTCATAAAATGTATTAGATAACACATATTTGAGAGGGGATCACTTACACATTGCTGAGGTCACAATCAGACACTGACATACACACTGCAGAAGGAATCCCTAAGCTTGGATTATAAATAGGTAGAACATCTGCCTTTGTCAGTCTTTGAGAAATATTCATGTACAAGTCCTCCCCAGTCTTTGCAATATACATTAATTCAATCATGTAAAATATAAAAGGAAATTCCAAGAAGCACTAAGTTTTGTTCTGAGTATCTTCTCTTCCCAGCCTATCTCAAAACCCTAGTACCCCCAGTCAATTCAACAAGTTTAATTAAGCTCGAAGAACCCAGGAGTAAATTAGCCAGAACAAGGGACAGTTACCATGAAAAGATTACCATATCAATGCTTGGAAGTCGTTCCCCTTGGCTCTTGTGTGAATACAAATCAATTACCAGGAGCTGTGAAGCTGGCTTTTCTCTCCAGAGTATTAATGCTTGACAAAGGCTGGGATACAAAGAGAGCCCTGTTAAATGAAGAGAGAGTGTGTGTGTTTGTGTGGGCAGGGGCTAAGACAGAAATTGGGGCTCTGCAGGATAAGTGAGGGGGTGTTTTGCCAAGGTAGGTTGGTTTAACTCTTTCCCATTGTGAATCTTAGTTATGAATAATTTTAGCTATATCATGTGATATTCTACATTTAGGAAAATCAGGTTCCTGCAGGTTTCTCTGTTAAGATCAAATCGCTTTGGTTATTGAAGTTTTTGTACAGCCTAATGAGTTATGCTTACCTTGAAGCTATAATCTGTTTCTACAGGTGATAGGCAGTATACCATGAAAGCAGGAAAGCTTGGAATGTGAAATGTGGCAATCCAAAGAGCCAGTGCTTTCCATAAGTATTTATTTTCTAAATATATACTGTTCACTATACAACACATCCTTCAAAAGTGTATGCTGAAAATATAAGACTATCTTTTAAAAACAATAAATGGAATTGTTGGTCTCTCATGTTCTTCATAATTATGTTGCTCTACAACAGTGTACATTACTTTTTTTACTTAAATGTTCCCTATTCTTTTTTTGCAGGAGACACAGCTGGTGAAGAAGTTCAAGTTTGCAGGAAATGCTGTGCACAGTTTGATGAACCATCTGAATTTGCCAGACACAAGGAATGTTGCCCTCTTAATAGCCAAGTTGTCGTACTAATGGAGAATCAGGAAGAACCAGGGAAAAATCAACAGGCCAACATCAGCGAGGCAGCTGCTTCCAGACCATGTTCTCCAGAAAGGAGAGGAACAGCACTGAAAACGTTTGGTAATTGTGAATATGGCAGAGACACAGGTTTAGGCATGATAGGTGGTATAAAGCCAGAAATGGACAAGAAAGGAGTAGGTCCATCTCAGCGCTTCCTCATCCCAAATGGAGGTTTGATCATGGAAGGACTTTCTGGACCAAAAGTTGGAATGGCCCCAATGAGTCAGGAAGCTGTTCAAGGAGGGCAGACAGCAGCAGCTCCTATAAACATCCCCATGATATTGGAAGAGCTGAGAGTTCTCCAACAGAGGCAAATTCATCAAATGCAAATAACTGAGCAGATCTGTCAGCAGGTGCTAATGCTAGGGTCTTTCACCATGCCTCCATTAGCTCAGACAACTTCACCATCTGAAAGATCTCCAGGCACCAAATCCTTACCAGTCTTCAGCCCATCAAAACAATCTCAATCTGTGCCTGAGGCTGCAAAGACATTCTGTGAAGATGAAAATCCCAAGCAACCTTTCCTTCATCTCTATAATCCGATTGGTCAACCATTTGGTTCAAAGAGTATTCCCAATGAGAAGGACAAGTTGATGGGGGGATTCTATGACAAGCCTTCTCAAGGACAAGCTTCTCTCCCAAGTTCACCTCCCGGTCAGCTTATATCTCCACATGCAATTTTTCCTCCAGGATTACCAACTTTGCAAGCTGGCTTGTTTTTAGGCACAAGAGTTTTGGAGACTACTCCAAGTCTCCTAAAACAGAAGAATGGTGAGCCACCTCGTGGAGAAAGCCAACAGGAGAGGTCATCTGGAAGGCACAAATGTCGCTTCTGTGCAAAAGTTTTTGGTAGTGATAGTGCTCTTCAGATACACCTACGTTCTCACACTGGAGAAAGGCCATACAAATGCAACATCTGTGGTAACCGGTTTACTACAAGGGGCAATCTTAAAGTCCACTTTCATAGACATCGGGAAAAATACCCTCACATACAGATGAATCCTCATCCTGTGCCTGAACATTTGGACTATGTTTTAACTAGTACTGGACTTCCATATGGCATGTCAGTGCCTCCAGAAAAAGCAGAAGAAGAGACAATAGAGAAGAAGCCCCTAGTGCCCCCAATTTTGCCCACAGACAGCTTAAGTCTTTTCTCCGGCTCCAGTACCCAGGGACTGCCATCCCTTAACAAACTGGTACTCATGAAGGCTGTAGATGGAGCTCAGTCACTAAAGGGTCCCAATGTCTGTCCTAAGACAAAGGCTGATGAGAACACTCCTCCAGGAGAAAGATCAGAGAACGGAGGAACTGGTGTCAATGGGCGTATGCAACTCAGCAAACTTGTTACATCACTTCCAAGTTGGGCACTTCTGGCAAGCCACTTCAAATCTGGGACTCTCCCTTTCTCATACACTGTTGAGCCACTGGGTTACTCAGAGACCTCAAAGTTACAACAGCTAGTTGAGAAAATTGATAAGCAAGCAACTGTACCCAACCAGTGTGTTATCTGTCTAAGAGTACTCAGCTGCCCCAGAGCACTCCGGCTTCATTATAACCAACATGGAGGAGAAAGGCCTTTCAAGTGCAAGGTATGTGGTCGGGCATTTTCTACAAAGGGCAACCTAAAAGCCCACTTTGTAGGTCACAAATCCAATTTATCTTCAAAGCCTCAGAACTCATGCCCGATCTGCCAGAAGAAATTCACTAATGCTGTAAGTCTCCAGCAGCATATAAGGATGCACCTTGGGGGACAGATTCCCAATGTGAATCTTCCAGATGTAGTAGGCAGCAAAGCAGAGTCCCTGGAAGAAAAGAGCAACCCAGACTTCTCAGATGAAGTTAGCACTGATGAGGAATTTTTGGAGGGCAGTGAATCAGAAAGTGAAAAAGCAACACAGTTAGATTCAGAAATATCTAGCTTGGATGACGATGCTGCAACCTCAATTATCAAGAAAAATACAGAGGATAATAATACACCTCCTTCACCTAATCTGCAACCGATAGCAGAGACAACCAAAGAAATAGTCACATCAACAGAAACTAACACAGTCAATGAGGCAGTCTCTGAAGCTATTCCAGATTCCTTAGTAAATGAACAACAAAGTGACGACAAGGAAGAACAAATGGAGACAGATCTGAATGAGAACCCCCAAAATTCAGATCCAAAGGTTTCTGTAGATGAAAATATTGCAGAGATTAAAAATGTTCAAGAACCAGAAGTGAGTAACCCACCAGATGAAAATCCAAAGGAAGAGGAGGAAGCCCATATCTGCAATCTCTGCACTGAGAAACTCCCCAGCAGAGAGTCGCTGGAAGACCACACCAAGTGCCACACCAAAGATGGGCTGTTCCACTGCCTCGTCTGTAAGCAGAGCTTCCTGGAGGCATCCAATCTGAAGAAGCATGTGCTGGAGGCACACCAGGTGAGCCAAAACTTTCCTCCTCAGCTGGTCAGAAGCCCCAAATGCCCAGGTGGAGATATGTCAACTCCAACCAAAACCTTTCTGGTGAGCTCAGTGAAGAGTGAAGTGGTAAGCCCACCCCAGACACTGGCACTGGTCCAGCTTCCTCGGCTGCCGGTGCCCTCATCCCTGTCCCCACCTTTGAGAAGCAGCCCTAAGCAGCACCTATGCATAGTATGTAAGAAGACGTTCTCCTCAGCCAGTGCCTTGCAGATTCATGAAAGGATACACACAGGAGAGAAGCCTTTTTCCTGCAATATGTGTGGAAGGGCGTTCACCACAAGGGGAAACCTAAAGGTAGGTACCCAAACTGATTGCAGCAGCAGACACATCCTGGGCTTTCCAGGTAAAGCAATCAGGCTCTCAAATTCAGAGTTTGTTATACCCACTATAGTTTTAAGCAAAAAATGTATGTGAGGTATTAACATTACCTTTCTGTTATCCTGTGGAACCTATTTATTAACAATCCCAGATTTTCAAGACACTCATATATGAGCACTGTTAAGTAAATCAAAATAACTAAGCCGCCAGATGACCAAACTGTACTTTAATAATATATCCTAAAAACCTGATGTGATACTGGCTGCTGACAAATGTAGTTGGATAATTCTGGCAAAAATATTAGATATGTTGAGAAATAGTTTACATGTAATAATACAGAAAGTGAAGTTTAACACCACGTTTCCCCCTTTAACAAATAACACCGACCCTGAATATACTTTCTGAAGAGCATTTTGATGTCTGCTGATAAAAAGGTGATTTATAACAAACTGGGACTTACATATCTTCTGCTCAATACGAAATTATTTTACTAAATTCATCCATTACAAATATGTAACTTCAAACAAATCTTATGTTCCAAGATATGTTTTTCGTTATAGGGTTGTCCATCAAACTAAGCCATCAAAATTCTGAAATAATGAGGAATGCAACGGTTCTACAGTAAAATGCATGGTAAACTAACATCTACATTTGTAAATTGCAGGTCCACATGAGCACACATGTATGGAACAGTAACTCCTCCAGAAGAGGAAGGCGGCTCTCTCTGGACAACCTTGGCCCGCTGCTCTCAGGTACCCCAGTGAAGCTACAAGATTTCCTGTCCAGAGACATCTCTACCCAGTTGGTGGGTGTCAGTCCACTTTCCTTTTGGAATCAATACACAGCATATCTCACAAGTGGCCCCATGCCTGCAAATAGCAGTGTCACCTCTGCAGCAGCTGTCATTTCCCCAACTGCTCTGATTGGCTTGAGAACAGCCAAAGTTGGGAATATTCCTGTGGGGGGACTGGTGGAAGTTCAAGAAAAACCTCCAACAAGTGTCGAACCTCCACTGATAAAAGAAGAGAAATAAAATGCAAACTGTTTATTAACTAACTTAGTGCATAAAGTTGCCTTTCAGTGGGATAGGCAAGGGAACTATTGACAATAAAAAAAAACATTAACAGATGGATGCAAAACCCAGTTTTAAATAAACAAAAGGGTGAAAGATGATTTGCCCTCTCTTTTTGGGCTTGTTAAATGAATATTGGCTCATCAACATACAATGAAAATCAGCTAGATTGGAACTGGAGATGAAAAGCAAATGTTATACTTCAAATCTTGAGATTTGAGCCAATGTGGGATACGGAGATGGAACATTTAAACATTAGAAGAGGAACTGATGCAGTCCCAATGAATGCATTGAAGCATTTGGTATGTTATGGTATCACCTGCATCTAGAAGATTATCTTTATGGACAGCTGTGAATTTAACTGCTTTATTTCAAAAAAGACAGTTGGGGTTGTTAAATAAATACATCAGAACACATTGGGTCAGAACTATTGCTATGAGAGGCTTGGAGAACTATGGGAGAAGCTGTGCAGATCTAGTGGAGCAGGTTCAGTTAGATATGATAACTTAAATGGTTCTTCAAGATCTCTCACCTAAGTACATCCAGTCCATTTTATTAGTTAATTGATAGTGAAGAAGTAATTTTATTGTGCCTTTTTCCTGCTCATCTATTACTTCCACATTAAGATCCTTGCTATGTTGTCTTTTCATGGTAGCAACCTCGTGAACTAGTGTGTTATCTGTGTTCCCAGTCTTACTAACCAAGCTGCACAAGTTTCCAGTCTCATCTGAAAAATACTGGTACTTTCTTTACCTGTGCTTCTTTCCTTTATTAACAGTGTAGGTTCTGCAGTGTCCTCAGAAGAAGGAAGCCTTGCACAGCATGGAGTAAAATGTTGGATCTGGTAGGATAAGACATAACGTCAGTAGACCATTCATAAAATAGTTTCCATAAAATGTGTATTTCTTCAATAAAGATAATGTGTTAAGTAAAATAAATTCATGATGCTTTTTTATTATTATTTTATAAGGTATATGCCCTCTGGAAAAATTAGAACAATGTGTATTACAATACAATTGGATAGATTACTAAAGTGTAAATTGTTGGAGAATGTTTAAATAGCCTCCCACTACAAGCTCCATCCTTTAGTGCATATGTGTTATTCAAATTATCATTATGACTAGAGTCTTGGAGCATGTTAAAAATAAGATGGCTTCTATGAAATTGCAAAAACATGGAAAAACAGATCAGATAGCAGATACAAACCAATAAGGCCCATCTAAACCACCTATTCTATTTACATAAAAACATTATAAAAAGTAAAAATAAGTGATCTATAGTATAGAAAATTTTTAACTGAACTGAGATACAATGAGATAAACAGAGGGACAAAGCAGCCTTATGGATGACTGAACAGCAACAAATTGTGACTGTTCCCATTCAGTTGAATATAAATCAGATACAAAAATACAATCTGCAGGCTCCAGAGGAGTTGTTTTTACACTTAATCTCAATTCAATAGTAAGATAAAGGTTTATAAACAATAATCTATTTGTCATGCAAAAAAAACTTATAAATGTACTAAACATGATACATGAATGATTAATACTGCCTAGCAACTCTTTAATTAAGCGTTATGTTTTAAGAATGTTTAAATTAATTGGTAAAATCTTATATATTGGTATCCCAATGAAAAGTACCATGAAAAAGGATCCACTGATATATGAACGAATTCTGACATTTTTGCACAGTAAAAAAACACAAACAAGTGAGCATTTCATGTCTAATCATTTAGACTTAATTATTTACTGCAAAGGAGACATACTTATAGATTACATGGGGAATATCTAGGCTGAAGATTTGTGTCAATGTAAAGTAACAGAAAGTAAAAGGCTGTTCCGTTTAAATGTGTATGGAAGGTTTCTGTATTTTACTATATAATGTATATAAGATATCTTTGTATCTATTTACTTTTATATACTTTATTTTAGTGTGTATAAGCTCTGTTACTGACTAAAATCAAACAAACAGTCTATGTGTCTTCATGAGCTGCAAGTCAGAACGAAGCAGGTACAATTTGTTTAATTTTGTCAGTAAATACAGAAGTAATTAGCACTAAAATAAAGTACAGAAAAGTAAATAGTTCCATAGGTATATTATACACCCAATAAAATCTAGAAACCTTCTATGTCCATTTTAAATGAAGTGACATCTTCCTATATAGTGCAGACATGGTACTACTGAGCTGTACGAAGTGATAAGACATCTTTAAATGCACTATACAGTAACTGGCTAGGAGGCTTTAAAGTCAGTTAAGATATCACTTCCACACTTCCAGGCAGCTTAAACTTATAATATATATATATATATATATATATATATATATATATATATATATATATATATATATATATATATATATATATATATATATAAATATATATATATATATATATATATATATACTTACATTTATTTTTTTTATTTTTTTTAAAGAAACACCAACATAACTCTGTAAGATAATGTACAAATAAAATGTGATTAGTAAACATGCAACAGCTTTATTTGCTTTATAAATATTTATGAAGGAACCATAATTTTTCAAAGGTTTACTTTTTCATTTTCACCCATTAAATATATTATATATATACTCATCAAGTGGTAGTGCAGAAGTACCTGTACACTTACAAATACTTTATAAATTAAATCAATTATGTGACAAACTTCTGGCACTGACACCAGAAAACTGTACTCGCGAATGAAGTCATGCTTCATTCACGGCAGTAGCCATTGTAGAAAAAGAGATTGGTCTGAAAGAAATTTTGGGCCAGCCTCCTGGGCAGACCCACTGCCACCAGCAGGACACTTAACAGGGGGTGGAGAGTAACAGATCTGCTGGAGTCTACAATAAAGTTTAAATGTACGTTTTAAAAACACCATTGAATTTGTTTTTCTTTAAATGCAGAATTTATTGCTAATTATTAAATAAACAAAAGATTCCTATTGTATGACTTCAGTGGTCCTTTAAGTTTACTTTATTTGAAAACAGTCTTGCAATGGTATATTGTATGTCTGCATCCCTTTAAATATTTCCAGTACTGAAATGGGCCCCTTTTGGGGAGTAAGTACATTTCAACACTGTCAATAAAGACAGAGCCGCAAGTGTGGAGCTGCTAATTACTGTATATTTAATGACGGCATGTTTCCATGGAGGCTGTCTCTTTAATTTTCAGGCATCACAGCAGCTGAGCTTAGGCCTATGTTCACTCTTTTCACAGACTGGGAGAAGAGGGGATCAAGGGTTCCCGGTTACAGATAATATTATTTAGGCGATTATGTTTGACTTGCTCGCCTCACAGCGCACATATCTCCCACTGTTAGACCAGCTGGCCTCCCCTGCTCTATTCAGCCAAACTTCCTGCCAACTGAGCCCAGATTTAATCCCTTTCAAGCATTTGGGTGAACATTTCCTCTTTGTCTCTCTTTTTTTATCTTACACCCCTTCTCTTATTCTTGTCTGCTTTTTGTGTTTATGTTGCCCTGTCCTCTTCTACTGTTTCTAACCTAAAATGGCCTAGATGTACCGTTAGGTGTAAAAGCTCTGCACTACCTACCTTTATCAGTGCACTACGTAATATTATATAATTTGTGGTGTTGTAGTAAATAATTATACCTGTAAAGTATTTGTAAGATCAAGTAAATTAAAATAATGTGGCAATAAGGCAGTAAATATTGTCCTTACTTTTTTGCACTGTGTGCTTTGAGGGGTTCTCCATTTGTCCTTCTACACCCCTGCCACATCTGTACGTACATGCCTCAGAGTGAAGATGAGTACTGCTTTTTGTTGCCTCTTTAGATGCTTTTTGTTCAGTCCTTCAGTCATGTCTTACTCTTGGTGACCATATGGACCGCAGCACCCAGACACATCTGTCTTTGTGTCTGGTTGTGCTTGTCCATATGGTTTTCTTGGCAAATACACTGGTTGCCAGTTCCTTTTTCCAGTGGACCACAATTTGTCTGCCCTGCTATCACCTGCCCATCTTGGGTGACCCTACATGGTATAGCTCACAGCTTAATTGAAGTACACAAGCCCCTTCACCATGACAAGATATTGATTCAGAAGGAGACAGCCAACATACAAACAGTGTAACCAGTGTTGCCTGCTGTAGAAATAGCTTGGGCTGCAGTGCATCTGAAGATGCACCAACACACAACACAGTTTGCTGCCCACCCATTCATTCTATGCCACAAAAAAAACAGGTGTATATTATGCATAAGGATAAAGTCAAGAACACGTATAGGTGAAAAGAACAAATATCAAATAGTAATGAAAAATATTCACTGCCTTACGAAACATTGCATGCTTTTAATTTACTTTACCTTATTTATACTTGTCATGGACCCCTTTTTTAGTTCCTGGATCTTAGCCCATTGAGCCACCATAAAGGACAGACTGCTTGGCTGCAGCCACTGGTCTATGTGCATAAACATCTCCACTGTATTGTAATCTGTTTTGTCCCATTGTTTGCCAGATATAGTTAATGTACTCTATTCAAGGTCTGGACCACTAGACATGGAGACAGCATTATGTGTTTTTGGAGGTTGGCCTATTGTTCACAGGTTCCAAACAGGATGCCTGACTATTAGACTCCATGTGGAGTCAATCTCCTGTGTTTGTCTGCCACTCCCTGTCATTGTTGTGTTGTATACACCGTCCTCTGTATCTAACCATATAAATATTGTTGGCTTTCCATAAATAAATCAGATTACTGCTGAGACATATAGAATTAGTATGTTCTCCTATTTGCTCCTGGTGGCTGCGATACTGAACCTATATCCACCCTGCAGGTAACTTGTCCTGGTCACTACCACAGGAAGGTTACTGAGACTCCTGCAAGTGCAGATACCTGATGGAGAGACCCTCACTGATACAGAAGCCAGATATTAGGGTGCTGGTGCTGAGATTTCAAAGAAACCAAACGGTCCTTGTGGGTAGTTAACCTGTAGTCTATAGCAGGTGGCCCTTGGCAGTGACAGCCCCTACCTCTGGATCGTCAGAATGACTGTTTAAAGTGATACTGAAATCCAGCCCTGAAAGAATTACCTGTTGCAGCTTCTCTACATGATCCAATAGCAGTTTGTTTACCTGTATTGTAAAGTATAAGAGAGACTGTGCTTTTTTACTCAGTACATCAACATTTGTTATTTTATTAATACAGTTTAAAAAGCATGAATAGGATAGCAAGGATATATCTTAACACAATCTTCACAAATGATGGAATTACACTTGCTAGCAGATCTATCCAGGATAACAGGGAAAGTGATGTCCAGAAGGGTAAAGTGTTGGAGAACCTCTGTATGTCTATGTTTCTGTGTAATCCTCTGTGACATATTTACTACAATTTATCTGCAAGGGTCCTGCAACACTTCACCCTTTTGTACATATGGCACAATGTGCTGAAATACTATTATCTAAAGAGGATAATGGATACTTGGAAAAGTCTCCCAGTAGATATGATAGAAGCTAAAAATCAGTTCATCAATTGAGAACGAGCTTGAGCACTGAGCTGCTCTAAGGCTCTGTGAATGCCATTTTATTAGCTGGAACTAACACCCGGGGCCCTAGATCAATTATTCAGTGTGCAAGTTCCTTCTCTTTTTGATGAACTGTGATATTCTGAATATATGCAGAATACATTAGCTGAAAACCTGCACCTGTTTATATTCACACTGGATCCATTGTGCAAACTGAAAGCATTGTCTTTGGGAACAAATTAATACATGCAATTAAAATAAACCTTTGATGGACAATGGGTTACCTCAGTATAAAACAGTGATAAATTAGAGTAACATTTTTACACATAGCAGAAAAGGTGAGTCTAGAGGTGCCAACTGGTTCTTATCTTCTATTGGTTTCTCTGTCCAGATGTTAGGGTGAACCTGACCTTTGTTCTCGTCCTCATCTCGTCCTGTTCTTTGGATTTCCAACTACAAAATGTAAATAAAAAGTATACCCTTGTTGTATTTCAATTAGTAATACAAAAGTATGCAATTGTTTGGCAAACATATATAACTGCATTACAGCTCACTTTCTCATAATCAGACTTGGGAACTCTTATTGTATGACATTGATATTCTTATCTTAAGAGCATGAATCCCTCTATTGTTGGTATTGCCTATGCAAATGACCCTTAAAGCTTTGTCTCCCTAAGGGTAAATAGGGGACTCCAAAAGTGGATCCCTAGCTCACTGTGCTTTAGGGAGTTATCAGCTACACCCTACTGGCGGGGCCCAATTAAGGCAGAATTATACATCTGGGGTTTGCTGTTTCTCCTATTCAGGGTAGAATTGCCTGGTATTTCAGGGCTGGACCACTCTAGTGAGTGGGACCAGACTGATATACTACAGGATATTACTCCCTGTGAAGGGCACAAGTGGCTAAAAGAGGTTGCTTTCAAAGTGGAGGACCATATTCATAGAACTACCAAAATAAGTATAGTTTGTTGTCTGCCTGAGCACCTCTGTTGTTTGTATTACTTATCTTAAAAAAACAGTGTCTCTGACATATATAACTAGAATTTATTAGAGTTTAGCACACAATTTTGTAACAAAATCCAGTTTTGGTCTATCCAAACTTTTCAGCATTACACATAAACACATATCCCCTGCCCTATAAAAGAAAAAATATATTTTGGAGGAACAATTCCAATCAACATGTTCGGTTATGTGGGCACCATTAAAGAAAATTAAACAATAAAACATAAATGCGCAAAACCTTTTAAAAACAACATGTTTACTAAAACTTACATGTATGAGACTTACATGTACAGACAAAATCCGGTCAAGCTCTGTATCTATCTGCCTCATATACCTGTATAAATTTTAATAAGTTGTAACAACATTCTAATCTAAGCATAAACAGTGATTCCAAACAAGATCTCTACCATATATAGATATGAACGTTATTTATGAAAGTCTTTCAGAGTCAAAGTGCAGCATTGTGTATTTAGGTTTTACGCTACCCTAGGCCATTTATATTTGTGAGCCTTCACTCCCCACTTGCAGAGCCTCTTATGGACTTTCTTCAGATCTAATCATATGCGTTAGAATGTTTATGTATATATGGTATGTCAGAATGTGTCAAGTATACTTACAGATATAAATATCACTACATATAGACACGTCTGTGCATATATAAATATATTTCAATGCACTGCAGTGCACCTTCAGGCAGTCTGCTGCCCCCTCAATTGAGCTGCCCCAGCCTTGGGCCTCATGGGCCTGGGCAGAAACACACACCTGAAGTACAGCAAACACTGCAGTATATTTACTAAAAAATACAATTATGACCAATGAGCCATTTTTGCTTTATAAACCTACAGCAATTGTTAAGGTTTCATAAATACTCCTCTAAGGAGAACATACATTAAGCTTTCATGTTTGCTGCTATGATATTTCACACATAGGAAATTATAATGTTACTAATCAATTGCCCGTCAAAAATGACGGTATAATGTATGATCTGCTCTGTTACTCTCCCTGAACGTCCTCTCTCTCTCTCTGTGTGCCCTCTCTCTTCCTGTGCCCTCTCTCCTGACAAAGTGCACAAACATATATCTAAATTGTCTATAAAAACCATAGGTAAGATTATTTTTCTAAGCCGCGATAGTCCATGAGAGTGGGTGGCATAAATTCTGTTGTATTTCTTTGAGATAGTAGGAATATAACAATCTTTCTGTTTATTTTATTTGAAGTACTGGTCACTAAGGTGTCCCGTAGATAAGCATATTATTAAATAGTTGTTACCATACAATTATAACAGAAGGGTTTATGAGATAAAACAGGAACAGGAGAGGGTCTTTAAGGAGCTAAAACTTGCACACTTTGTTACACCTGGCCATACAGTATGTCTTCAATCTCTCACCCAGTTTTCTTGTGCAGCTTTAACATCTCCTACCCTTTCTTACATCACAATAGCATATATAAATATTATTTTTAATTTATATATTTATTAAAAGCCTCAATGTTTACAATGGTTCTTTAAAGTATAGCGTGTACAATATGGACAAATCACAAAGGTACAAAATGATAAAGTATACAGAAATAAATATACAGCATAATACAATAAGGCAACAAACAATTTGGTGCAACAAATTTGAGGTCATACACTTACGGTATATAAGGCAGAGGGTTAATTAATATGTAAATATCAACATAATATTCAATGCTTTTAAGAAATATGTTTACTATTTCACAAAATACACAAGTTTAATCATTTAATTTTCTTTTGTTTTGTACATTTTTTTAAATTTATGTCGAGCAAAAGTGCCCAAATAATCAATCTGGCTCACATGTATCATTGATAGATATTTGTCTATATACATAATAACCAACTAGTTTATGGTAAAATTATCTTTACAGGGATTCTGTTCCTTCTACTACTTCCAGTTGCACAACCTACAGGAGAGGTGAGCCCTTAATATTAATTAATAAATAAATAAATAAACAGTAAGGTCCTCATTCAATTGCAATTTTGCCAATTGAATAGGGCTCTATATAAGCACATAACATATTTTTTGAAAGAACTTTTTACTTAGTGAAGACCTTGATTTTGGATAGAAGTTCAGTAACTAAAAAGTTCGGTATAAAAAATATGTTATGTGCTTATATAGAGCCCTATTCAATTGGCCAACTCGCAATTGAATGAGGCTCTAAGTGAGTTACTCTTGAACACAACAACATTTGAATATGCCCCACATCAGAAAAAATTAAAAACACAATAAAAAATACATTGGATGCACAAAATGGACGTGGATTACTAAAAATATATCAAACAATTTATTAATACATAACAAGGTGCTAGACTAAGAAAAGGACATACAAGGCAGATAAAATAACTATAGACTTCTGAATGCAGTGGCAGAGCTAGTGAATAGAGGACCCCAATGCTAAATAATTTGGGTGCCCCACTTCTCTATACAAGTCAAATACCTCGGAGCCAATAAAAAAGCCAAAAATAAATGTAGATGTAAAATCAAATTTCTATAAATCTAATTATCTTCCCATCTATCCTAATAAATTAAAAGTCCCACTTTACTGCAGGCCACTGCCAGAAGCAGAAAGCCCCAATCTGTTGTGGGCCCCAGTGCTTTGCACCTGCTGCACAAGCAGGAGCTCTGCCGTTGCCATCTACATACAGACTAAATTTATAGCTAGCAGGGGGAAATAAATTGGCATACAGTGGCACAGTAAACCACAACACATGCCAAATAGCAGGGACTGAGACAGTGAAAAGTAAATAGCCCTCCTGAGGAGTACACTGGAAGTTTTTCTATGTATACTACAGCAAAGTAAATCAAGTGAACGTATTACAACTAGTGCAGCGAATATGGAAATTTTTGAAGGGTCTCAGGGTATCCTAAGTTCGAACAAGGTAGCTTATGAATCATTATCAGAGTATACGGACAGAAACTCTTAAAGGACCATTGTAGTAATTGTTATTCTATATGGTATTTTGAATACCAAAACCTGATAATATACTAAATGTTTTTTAAAAAGCAATAAATAAATAAATATATTTTTAACTTTTATATACTATTTTTCTAGGCAGAGTGTGTCTAAATAAACAAATTGGCTTTCCATTACTCTTGTTAAAAGTAGTGACAGCTTTTGCTGCCTTATTCCCCTTGTGCAAATTAAAGCTTCTTCTGCATTCATCAAAGCTTCTTGCACCTCAAGAAGTTGATCAGCAGAAACAATAGTAGAATTCACTGCAGCATCATTTGATATCAGAAAGTAAAAAAAGTCTTATTATTTTCCTTTATTTATAACGCGCCAACATATTCCACAGCGCAAGTTGTTATTATTATTTAGATTTTGCATGTTTTCAAGTACAATTCTTTATGCTAAATATACCACTGTGTAGGCCCTTTAAACTATTACAGTCTGTGCAGCTCTTCTGCAATATAAAAACACAATAAAAATCCAATATATATATCATCCTTTTAATTTACATTTATTTCGCTTAGCATTACATTATACATATACAAAAACAATGTGCATTGCCTGCTGTCTCAACAAGAAACTCATTAACAAATACATTAATATGCGCACATAATGTATTCCAAATTCAATACACATCTTGATAAAACCCTCATTAACAACATGTGTGGAGCTCTTAAATAGACAAATAGTCTTATCACTTGTAGGAACAGCCAGGGGACTTATACTAAGTACACTGTCTATACACAGCACAGTGAACTAATATATCAGGGCCACACAAAATAAGTGGCAAAGCTGGATAAGATCAGCTTCTATTCTCTTACCAAGGAAACAAACATCCAATGCCTTCTATCCCCCCTGGTTCCATTGGCCACTAAGCAATCTGAGATTAATAGAGAGGGGGTAGACATTAGCAGGCAGGGGGGTGGTGCAGGGGGGAATTAGTGGAGTAGAAACAGGGAGACAAAGAAAGAAGGAAAAACATGTAAAGAAAGAAAATCCTTGGGGGTTTGGACAATATAAGAGTCTTGGGTGACCAAGAAATGAATGCAAATTTTGTGTAAACCTCTCCAAAGGAATTCGTGGGAATGGAAAAAGGAACATTGTGAACTGGAGGAAAGCAGGTCACCTGTTTGAAATAAAGTGCCCGATTGAAAAGAGAGCCGGTTAGATACTGTGTGCGAGAGCAGCAAGAAAATGACAACCACTGAAAGAGAAATTTGACATGAGGCCGAGCTGCTTTGTAAATTAGCTAAAAATGTTTGAGTGCAGGGGAAAAAATATCTAAACATCAGCTAAATTGGGGAAACAGAACTAGATAAATGATTAAAATAGGAAAATAGAAAAAAAGTGTTCATTAATTCTAAATAGTAAGTGCAAATAACACATTGATTTTATTTTTTTCGAATTGCGAGCTAATGAATGAAGCTTTGTCACCGACACTGTTGTACTTCTTTCTCTATAAAACTTTTGTTTACCGTTTAATGAAAGGGAGGTTGATATCCAAAAATGAGTTGGCTTTATTTTGAAGTTTTGTCTTGGCAACAGGCATGTATCCCTCACTCCAATGGTCGACTAATAACTAATCAAGTCTTCCAACAGAGAAATGTGGAGATCAGTGCACATTTCTGCCCAGGCCTAGGGCAGCACATTCCCAAGAGGCAACCATTGCTCACAAATACCTCTGGCACAGTGCAAATTAGTGTATGCATATACAATGACTATTCCTGACATTTATATATATATATACTAATCTAGGTGTGTTATTTATAGCAGGGGTGTAGGAGCCAGAATAATTCTGGGGGGATACAGGTCATTGTATACACAAGGCGTAAAATAGCTTATTTATACACACAAAAAAATCTGGGGGGATTTGTCGTCCCCCTCCCCCAGTTCCTACACCCATGATAGGGATATAGCAAAGATAAATGAGGAGTAGTAACTTGAGAGTAGGGAGTGAATAAATCTGAATAGGCCTAGGACAGCATAACATTTAAACTCACCTGTGATGTGGATTGTGATAAACCTGTCAGGATGCCTCTGTTCAGTGTAAGTATCTGCACTACATCAGTACCAGAGTTACTTTGACGTAAAGTATATTGGTTTGAGTCTCAAATGACAGTTTCAAAATTAAGCAATGTGGAGTGTCAGCTTCCCTTTACAGTAACAAATATGTTGCTGTTGAGAATTCATATGTTTTATATTATTTTAGTTAAAGGACCACTGTACTCTAAAAGTAAATGTTGTTAAAACTCTTACTTTTATAAGTTTCTGCCCTACTTAC
Source organism: Discoglossus pictus (assembly GCA_027410445.1). NCBI lineage: Eukaryota > Metazoa > Chordata > Amphibia > Anura > Alytidae > Discoglossus > Discoglossus pictus. Next base: position 389,331,963 of record CM050163.1, read on the forward strand.
TGAGCCGCTTAGCTCTGCCCCTTTAGGGGCAGGGCAACTGTAGTGGACCTCAGATCTACACCAGTCAGATACCGGAGCACAACAGGAAGTCTTAAACAGCTGCCCCACCCCTAATTATGATTCAATTCTGATTATTTTTCCCTACGCAAGAGAATTCTTCATGCAATAATTTATTCTCTTAGCTTATGTCTAAATATGATGGCTCTATACCACTAATGTATTAAACCCTAATATGTATTGCACTGCAGCTTTTGTAAGGGTGTTTTAGTAAGATTTTGGGCCAGGATTTTTTGGTCAGGGTATCTGACCTTCCAGATAGGAGAGGTAGGTCACTTATTCTATAGCTTTCTTACTAAATCGCTATCCAGCTGTTACTACCTCTTATTATTTTGACATTACTCCCACACTGGTTTATTTATCATGTTGTTAATTTTTAAATATTATTAATAACGTTTATAAGTTTTATTATCTAATAAATTATTATCATTGTTATTATCTTTTATTTATAAGGCGCCAACATATTCTGTAACGCTGTACAGGGGATAAGATCAAGGCAAAACAAAATAAGCACATTGCAAAGAATGGAGGGCCCTGTTTTTGAGCTTAAAATCAAACTTACACAGTGCTTGTTCCCAAAGGACCGACACAAGATTAGAAACTCGCAAACTTACAATCTAAAGGATTTGTCTTGCTTAGTACATTATTAGTATTAAACACTTGGCAAAAATATCCAGTTATAGATTATCTTTCCCTAAGATATTTTTTACACACACATATATATATATATATATATATATATATATATATATATATTTGTTTTAAACATAGCACTTTACTGTACTGTCTTTATTAATGTAATAGTTCACCATTTTACACCAAAATGTCTCATTTGGATTACCTAAACAAATTTAGAAGCTGATAATTAGCTACAAATACACTTTTTAACAAGTCTGCTACTGCAATTTGAATTTTTAAGTTCAGTAGATATTATTTCATTAAAATATTATAAATCATATTTAAATATGAACAAATTAAAATGTATTCAAAAGATGGTCGCCATCAGCATGAATGATGTCATCACAGTCTGCTATGTATTCAAGTGTTTTTTGCCATTTTGAGTTCTCATTAATTGGTTATGGACAGCATCCTGTAAGAACCTGAATTCACCATTTCATCTGATTTTAAAATAAAATTCAACAAACCTTTTTAACATTTCCACCTGTTGACTAGGAACAACTTGTTCATCCTACCATTGGAATAGGTATTGAAAAAAAATTTTTTGTTTAATAAGAACACACTAAACAATGTGACTGTCTTAGAGGCTACATAGGTCCATCAACGGTAAAGTGAACACACATATCAACACTAAACACCTTGTGTTTAACAAAAAAGTAAATGAAGGTTCCTTTGGAATTCCACAGATGTGTCCCCTGCTCTTTGTTACACTTGCTGACCCTCCATTTGTCATCATGTTTTGTTCCTCTAGATGTGACCTTTCTGGTTAGTTTCTTCTGTCTTTGAATGACCTCTTTACCAACACTTCCATCCAATGATCCCTCACGTTGGACCATCTATCACTGCCCACATCCCCTCAGTCCCTGTGACCTTTACCTTTCTGACCCCACTGTGTTCTACTCTATATGGTATTTATGTATTTATATGGCGCCATCAATGGTTATAAACACAACAATGCATGAAGGAATAAGAGTATTATATAGAAGATAAGACAAAGGAAAACTTGTGAAGATTTACATCTAAAGAGCTGACAATCTATATATAAATAAAAAGCTTAGAGGCAGCTTTGTTAGGCATGGTGTGTTCCTGCACCTTAGTATACAATTTATGTTGGTGCTCAAAGCAAAGTGAGAGAGACATTGCACATAGATTTTTTGTTTTTCATTGTATTTGATTTTTTTTTTTTTTTTTACTCAATGTGGGTGTAGACACTTGTGTCTTTTTATCAGTCAAGCAACCTTTTAGGAAAACATTTGACATTAATTAAAAAGGTGCTTCAAGAAAGTTTGCTGTCCTGTTAAAGAATATGTTATCATGGGGTTGTCCAAAAAAAAAGTTCAGTCTGGTACAGAAAGACCTGCCAATGGTTCAACAATACATACCAACAACACTAAACCTATCTACAAAAGATGGATTGAAACTGAAAGTATAAGTAACCACAGTCTAAGGATAACAAAAGACTTCCTTGTCTTGCACCACAAAAAAAAAAGAAGGTTATTCTGCACTTTGCTGACAATAGTAGAACAATGGGAATTACCAGTTATTCAGATGCTTAAATTAGAAAAGCAATAAACTACATTCAGATACTTAGGAAAGTGTAGTAGAAGGAGAAAAATAGAGGTACGGTACTAGTAACACCATACCAACCACTGCTCAGACTTCAGCAGGTATTATGTACTATGCCCATCTGGTCTGCCCATTCTGTCAATGTAAAGGTTTGGCTTAATTAAGCCTCAGGATAGCATTTTGCTTATTCAAGGCATGCTTAAAGTATTTAACAATGTTTGATCCTATCACTTATACTAGTGAAGTAGTTCAATAGCAAGTTATCTCAGTTTATAGAAATACTAAAAGGCATTTAAAGTCAGCTCAAACCTTATTGTCAGAAATTGCAAAAAAATCAAGACAATAAGATATTAATCTTACGGTATATTGTTGTGCCTCAAGAAATAACATATAGCCTTAAAATGGATATCATTTCTCAGGTAAGATATTTTTTTTAATAAAAGAACATATTATATCTAATATATATATATATATATATATATATAAAGTAAATAAATAGTACATTTGTTCACATTTGAAGGTCTGAAACAAGTTAAAAAACTTGTTTCCTGCCCAGAATCCCCAAAAATACAGTTATTACCCTGCAATCTGGGAACTTGGGCTTTGCTCTTTAATACAAATACCATTTTAAGTATAGCTCCTTTTAAACACGTCTGCTTTATTACACAGCTTTACGCAAAGCTCAGGATGCATTAAGTACAAGCCAGGAAACATACCCACAGAGAATACTGTTTCAAGGTTCCTGCCTTGTGGGGCTGGTTCTTAGCTTGTGTAGTAGATTTTGTGGGGAAGTATAAATAATGTTTGTGGTCAGGTCCCTCTCTAAAAGATTGAGTTTGTCAAACCATTGCTCTCCAGCGATGGGAATGCCCTCGCGGACATTTGGGAGAGGGTCCCCCCCACAATCCCAGGAAAACAACCTGGACAAAAGCTTTGCAGTCGGGCCCCTCTCCTCGTGTAGGTGAGCTATGGCCTATTGCAACAACCTAACTGGCCTGCTGAGAGGGCCAAGGGCCGAGTAATGGTGAGGAGAGGGGTAAGGGAGCCCACGAAAGTGTGATCAAGTTGAGGTCCGGCGAAGGGCTGATGTAGCATTAGGACTTATGAAAGTGTGTTTGAAGTAAGCCTTTTTGGGACTTATGGAAAGCATGAACGAAGCATATAATGCCTGCGAAGGCCGATATGGTTCGTAGTTAAAGGATAAATAAGGTAAGATTGTGCTGGTTTGGTTCGTATGAAAAAGCATGAACGAGGTAAGCAAGCGAAGGCTGGTTTGGTTCATATGGAAAGCCTGAAAAAGGTAAACTTGCGAAGGCTGGTTAAGGACTTATGGAAAGCTAGAGAAAGTTTGAAGGTTAGCAGGTTTGTGGCAAAATCTGCAAAAGGAGGCTTACGAAAGCCTAAAAGCGTAGCCTTGGCCACGGACAAGTGACGTAACTTAGCAGACTCAGATCCAACCCACCCAAAAGGTACAGGAAAGTTGGGAAACTTAGTAGATTTTGGCAAAAATTTGAAAAGCAGACTTAACGTAGCCTGAAAGGCGTAGCCTTGGACATGGACAAGAGACGCAACTTGGCATATTCAGGTCCAAACCCACCCAAGAAGGTAAAGTCGAGAAACTTAGTAGACTTGGCCAAAACTAAGCTTAAAAAGGTGAAAGCTAGCTTGGTAGTTCTAGGCCAAGTTAAAGGTAGGAAAAGGGCCAAAGAGCAACTGATGCTTGCGATATGAGGCTTAGAAAGCGGAAAAATATGAGAGCGCAGAGAAACAACCTGCAGCCACGGGTTCAGGAATGAACTGAGCAAGGGGATGTGGACAGGAAATGCCTATAAAGGCTGAAGAAGGCCCCTCCCACAGAAAGAGGCAGCGCGAGAGAGGTCCCCTCCCACAAACCTATGTATTAACCTGGACAATATATTATATAAATAAATATATATATATATATATATATATATATATAGAGAGAGAGAGAGAGAGAGAGAGAGAGAGAGAGAGAGAGAGATACATTTTTTATTGGAGAAACATTTTTATTGTCCGATAAAAAAAGTATCACTACATACTGCAATGCTCTGATTATTCATCTAGTTTACGGGACACTCATGACTACCTCACTCTTTATATATATATTTATTTATATATTATTATTATTATCATACTAGCAAATTGCCCGTCGCTCACACCTTCGTCGCTCATCGTGAACCCTGCGCTTATTGTGAGCTTCTCCCCCCCCCCTGTCTACTTTATGGGCCTTGCTATGTCTCGGCTGTTTTATAATCTTACGGGCTCGCGATGAGCGCCTTCGCCACTTATTGCAGCTACCGTCATTTTAACATTTTAAAGTCTTGCCTGCAAGCCCTGCAATGAGCGCCTTTGGCGCTCATTGCAGTAAAGTCTTGCGGGCCTCGATCATTGCGCATGCGCAAGCCTGTAACTTTTAGCATAGCGTGACTGACAATTCGTAACTACGAAAACTATTATAGTTGATATCCAATGATTGTTGTTGTGAACTACCTACTCATAAGGTCCACAACACAAGCTGGGATCCCGACCTACGCCGATGATAGGCAGTAACCTTGAAACAGCTGTACATGGGTAGGATTCCCAGCTTGTGTATAATCCAACCTTGGCTTTGCATAAAAGCTGTGTAATGAAGCAGGCTTAAGCTTAAAGAAAGCCATGTTTAAAATGGTTTATGGATTGAAGAGTGAGTCATTTGTGGGAACATTTGCATGTCCCTGCTCAGCTTCCCAGAATGTAGTGTAATAACTGTATTTCTTGGAATTCTGAGAAGTAATCAGTATTTTTAGACATTTAAATGTGAACACAAATGTAATATTTATACACTATATATACACAGTGTTACCTCGGTACTCATCATAAATTTGTTCCAGAAAGCACGATAAGTGGCGAAAACGAAACAATATTTTGTAAGCACGAGTGGGGCGGCGTCTTCACTCACACAGGCGAGTGAGTCAACGAGAGCCGAGCATGCTTCGAGACTGGAAGCATTTTTTAGTCAAAATGTGTCTAATACCAAATTCAATAAGGTAGTATTGGGAATAAAGTTAAATATATACACAATATTTGATTTATTAGGTACTTATACCTCACAACAACGATTAAAATGTTAAAAACAAGGAAAGGAAGGGTATATTAAAAACAAGCCATGAGGCCTAAAAAAGGGGCCCAATTATTCTAGGATAAATAATATCTCAATTGTCTAGTATCCACTTTAATAAATATATGGTGGTAGCTTGATACTGTTATAATTTGTCACTCCAAATGACCATAGCAAAACACAGAAAAATCACTTATTATTCTGTGTAAATCCCATCACTTCCATTAATATTCAATAGTCAATATATGATAGTTCTTTTGAGGTCTCTATCAGGGCCATATTAAAAAGGTTTTTAGCACATTTGATTTCTTGTTGGCCTCTATCAGGACCATACAAACGGATTTTTAGCACTTTTAGTTTGATAGGTTTTTAACACAAATTTCCTAAGTGCAGTGCAAAATTAATTCATATAAGACAAGACACTCTCATTTGGAGCAAAGTTCATGGATTTGTGTGGGATAGTGCCGTCTCTTAAACGAGAAATGCAAAGGTACAAATTATTCTGAAAGAGCGCGAATTATACAGAGCAACACTACCAGCATCTAAATGCGTGCCACTGTGGACCGCATGAACGCTTCCACCTGATGCGTTTCGACGTCACACAGGACGTCTTTCTCAACGGGCAAACAAGGGAGTGGCGTTGGGGTGAGGTTTATATACACAGCGGTTGCTACGGCAACCATAAGCAATTCCAAAGCGTATTAAATGCAAGAAAAAGGACAGTAAAAAGTATATATATATATATATAGGATAAGTATGGGATATATAAGTCAGAATAAAGATTGCCATTTAGAAAACTCTAATAGTGGCAGAAAAAAAGTGTGACAAAATTGCAACATATCACAGCCCTAATATAACAATAAGATAAATAGAGGGACAAAGAGCCAGTTATAAAGAACCCAAATAGCTGGGTAATTATATGTGTGTAGTAAATAGTGAAAATAATATATAATTATAAGGTGTCTTATGATGGATACCACCACAGTTTAAGATCCTGTATGATAGAGTATAAAACTATAATAAATGTGTGAACTAAATAGACTGCAAAAGCAGATAATATAAATAATAACATGTAAGTGAAAACAATAACAGAGGGTCTAAAAACGTCCAGAATAATATGGTGAAACCAAGAACAAAGGAAAAGTGGTCTAGTGTAGTGAACATGATTTATATATTATAAGTTTTAGGCTTTATATCCATCTATATCTTAATAAAGATGTTTAGATCCTGACTTAAAGTTAATGCAAATTTATCCTCTTATTGGATCCAATATCCTAATAAATTTTAATTATCAAAATAGGACTCAAAACCTAAACAAAAACCTTTCAGAGTTTTTAAAATGTTTTGAAAATAGGGCTTAAGTCCTAAATAAAGGCCGTGAAATTGAAACCCTCATTTAGACCAAAAGGAGAGGGGGCCTTTAATTTGTAAATCCACTGGGCCTCACATTGAAGGAGTTTACGGTCTATATCTCCCTGTCTTTGACTCATAGTGACTTTATCAATGGCAAAAAAGTTTAAAACTTTACTTTGATTTTTGTGGTAAAGTCTTACATGTCGTGCAGTGGGGGTGTCAAGCTTATGTTTAATGCTTAAAACATGTTCCCCTATCCTGCGTCGTAGTTGGCGGCTAGTTTTGCCAACATAGATCTTATGGCAAATGCAAACGCTACATATACCACCCCTGTGGAACAGCAGTTAAAAAAGTCACGAATTTCATATTTGACCTTTGTTGTTAGGTGTTCAAACACTTTTGTGGGTATAATGTAACTACAGTATTTGCATCTGCCACATCTAAAACAACCTGATGGTATTTGGTCTTTTTTCTTTAAAGGCAATGTGTACCAAAATGTCTTTAAGGTTTTTTCCTCTCTGGTATATAACTGAGATGTTAAGTGTTAATACCTCAGTGAGGTCTTCATCACTTTTTAACAGGTACCAATATTTTGCAATTGACTCTTTAACAGTTTGGGAGTCATATCCAAATGTCATTATGCAGCAAATGGGATTTGGACCATTGGAAATGTTTTCTGAAGAGTTTCTTCCATGGAGTAAAGTAGTTCTATTACAATTCCAAGCATATTTAAATGCTGTTTTGAGGCAGTTTTTTGAAAAACCTCTTTCCTTAAATCTTTTTCTCAATTTATCTGCTTCTATTAAAAACTCTTCATCTGTGCTGCAATTCCTTCTAATACAAAGGTATTGGCCTTTGGGTATTCCTCTCTTGAGTGATTCGAAATGTTGGCTTTCCCACCTCAGTAAGGTGTTTGTAACAGTATCTTTTCTATAGGTGGTGGAAAATATTTTGCCACTCTCATCTTTTTTGATCATTAAATCAAGGAATGTAATTTTAGAGTCATTAATCTCGTGTGTAAATCTGAGGCCCAGTGGATTGACATTTAGTTTTGCCATAAATTCTTCAAATCTACTTTTAGTATATGTCCATATGAGTATAATATCGTCAATATAGCGCCTCCACATAAGGATTGAATCTGTATATTCAGAGAAAGAGTCACTAAAGACTGTTTTCTCTTCCCACCAACCCAATAATAAGTTGGCATAACTGGAAGCGCATGGGGTGCCCATGGCTGTTCCTTTAGTTTGGTGGTACCATTTCCCATTATAGATGAAATAATTATGTTTAAGGACAAATTCTAATAGATCCAAAAGAAATTCATTGAACTTATGCAGATGAGTGCCTTTACTCTGTAAAAAGAACTTAGTGGCTTCAATATCTTCCTTATGGGGAATGCCTCTGTATAGTGCCTCTCTACATCTACAATGGCCAGATAGGAATTTATAGGTATTGTAAGGTCCTCAAGTTGTTTTAAAATATCGTTTGTATCTTTTACAAATGGTGTAAAGGTTTCAGCCATATCTTTAAAATGATAGTCCAAGAATACACTAGACTTGTGCGATAAATTATCAGTCCCTGACACAATAGGTATTCCAGGGATGGGAGTCACTTTTTTATGAATTTTCGGTAAGGTATAAAAGATGGAAATGGTAGGAAGTTTTGGAAAAAGATATTGGAAAGTTTGGTCATCAATAAGACCTTCAGTTTTAGCTTGGTCCAAGATACTTTTAAGTGATTTTTTATATCTCAAAGTGGGATTACTTTCAAGGATTTCATAAGTATTTGAGTCATTTAAGATTTTTATACACCTTAAATTGTAATCTATATTGTCCATTACAACTATATTACCACCTTTATCTGCAGACTTTATCTGTATATCTTTACATTTTTTTAATTCAGACAATGCCTGATTTTCACTTTTAGTAAGATTGTAACTTTCAGATATATTCTGATAGTTAATATTCTCAATTTCTAAGGTGGCTTGTTGTAAAAACAACCAGATGTTAGCATAATCTTTAAAAACTGGAGTAAAACGACTCTTATTTTTCCATATCTTAGTATCCTCTCTTTGTTTTGGAGTATTCTCTTCCAAGAGAGATAACAAAGTATGAAATGCTTCCATATCTTCTTTACCAAGTCCTAGATGTAACACTTCCGTCTCCTGTTTAAGTTTGTAAAATTTGTGTAGAGCTAATTTCCTTGCAAATAGGTTTAGGTCTTTTATATGTAAAAAAGGATCTGGCCTAGATGTAGGTACAAATGATAACCCCTTTAGTAGAACGGACACATGATTATCTTTAAGTTGGAATTTGGAAAGATTAACTACCAGTTTGTCTTGGTCTAGAGAAAGTGGAGGACTATCTTTTATGGGTCTCTGTTGTTCTCGTTTTTGTATTTGTTTTCTTGGCCCTTCTTGACTGTCTTGCCTCTCTCTAAAAAATTCTCATTGTTATTGAATCTCCTCCATGTTCTCGTTTGGGAGTAGGGTCTAGTGTCATCTTTTTTAAGCCAAGTGTTGGAACGTCTACTTCTAAACTTTGATGTAGTGCCATCATCTAGATCTGAGTTCTCATATTTAGAGGAACTCATATCAGAGTGGCTATATATAGGTGGACCTGTAGGGAATTTCCTAAATATATTTCCTGATTTGAAGTCATCTTGATCTCTAAGGAACTTTCTTTTTTTCCTCTCTTTTAGATATTTTTTGAAATTTTCTATGTTATCATTTAGTTTTGTACAATAATTATCATAATCAGGTGTTTCATTAAATTTATTGAAATCCTGTTGATATAGAGCCACCATTGGTTTCAAAGTTTCTAAATTAGTCTGTTCTGTTTCAACAATCAGTTCAATTAAATCATGTGAGCATTTTAGCAAAATTTCTTTCCATTTTTCCATGAATTTATCGTTAGCCAAATTCGTAGCTGGAATCACATTGACTCTTAGTCCTCTAGGGATTATATGATTTTCAGATAATTCTGTAAGCTACTAATTTCCCATATTATTAAGACCTGTTTCTTCGCATTTTTCATCAGTTCACTGAAAGCTTTTTTGATATCTTTATTAGTCTCAGGTATAGTCTGTGTCTTAGAAGTAAAACTATTATCTGCTTCTTTTTGAAGTAAGTCAATATTATATAAAGTAAAGAACGCCATATTGAATACTTTCTTTTGCCACCAGAGTGGTCTTTTCTTGCAAAATATAGCAATTATTTTTATTCAAAACTCAGAGATTATTTAGAGTCTTAAAGTTGAATCCAGGTAGTGGATTAAACTACAAGTTAAATAGTTTTAAGAAAAAATGGATTTTCCAAATCCCATGAGTTTTTCACTCTAATGACGGTGTGTCATAATTCCTATAAGGTAGTATTGGGAATAAAGTTAAATATATACACAATATATAATAGTTTTTCATTTATTAGGTACTTATACCTCACAATGACGATTAAAATGTTAAAAACAAGGAAAGGAAGGGTATATTAAAAACAAGCCTTCCATGAGGCCTAAAAAGGGGCCCAATTATTCTAGGATAAATAATATCTCAATTGTCTAGTATCCACTTTAATAAGTATATGGTGGTAGCTTGATACTGTTATAATTTGGCATTCCAAATGACCATAGCAAAACACAGAAAAATCACTTATTATTCTGTGTAAATCCCATCACTTCCATTAATATTCAATAGTCAATATATGATAGTTCTTTTGAGGTCTCTATCAGGGCCATATTAAAAAGTTTTTTAGCACATTTGATTTCTTGTTGGCCTCTATCAGGACCATACAAATGTATTTTGAGCACATTTAGTTTGACACACAAATTTTCTAAGTGCAGTGCTAAATTTATTCATATAAGACAAGACACTCTCATTTGGAGCAAAGTTCATGGATTTGTGTGGGACAGAGCCGTCTCTTAAACGAGAAATGCTAAGGTACAAATTATTCTGAAAGAGCGCGAATTATACAGAGCAACGCTACCAGCGTCTAAATGCGTGCCACTGTGGACCGCATGGACGCTTCCGCCTGACGGGTTTTGACGTCACACAGGACGTCTTTCTCAAAGGGCAAACAAGGGAGTGGCGTTGGGGTGAGGTTTATATACATATATACCTATATATATATATATATATATATATATATATATATATATATATATGATAAGTATGGGATATATAATTCAGAATAAAGATCGCCATTTAGAAAACTCTAATAGTGGCAAAAAAAAGTGTGACAAAAGGGCAACATATCACAGCCCTAATATAACAATAAGATAAATTGAGGGACAAAGAGCCAGTTATAAAGAACCCAAATAGCTGGGTAATTATAAGTGTGTAGTAAATAGTGAAAATAATATATGATTATAAGGTGTCTTATGATGGATACCACCACAGTTTAATAAAGATCCAGAAAGCACGATAAGTGGCGAAAACGAAACAATATTTTGTAAGCACGAGTGGGGCGGAGTCTTCACTCATACAGGCTATAGCAAGCTCAACGAGAGCCGAGCATGCTTCGAGAGTGGAAGCTTTTGTTTGTCAAAATGTGTCTAATACCAAATTCAACAAGTTTTGAAGCAGACGAGTGCTGAGATACTACTGTATATTATAGGGGTACTCTGTGCTTGCTCAGGTTACCCACATCTTTAATATCTCGAACATATACACATTACAGGGACTAACCGTTTATTTTGCTTACACACTAAGCACATAGCACGCTTCTCCAGTGCATCTTGACTACACCACTGTCTAATAAGTATCCCCCTGACATCTCCTTGTCTCTCCTCTAGACTGCAAGCTCTCAGCAGCAGGGGCATCACCTTGTTGTATACAAGTATGTCTCATTTTGTTATTGATACACTGCTTGATACATTTTTACCCTTTTTATATAGTTCAGACACTGAATGATGCCATAAGGTTCTGGCCAAGAATCATTTTGTCGCAATTACCAACTGTGGCATTTATGGGGACAGTTGTTTTATTTATATACTAGCGTATTGCCCGTCAAAAAATGACGGCAATCAGATGTGTATGTTTTAAAAGTTGTTTAGTTATTAATATACACATGGAACTGTAAGGTAGCTAATGTTTTTTTTTGTGTACTACTGAAATATAGAATTCAAATTAATAAATTAATTTACATATTTTTATGCATTGTGTTGAAGAGCTGGCAATCTGAGTTGATGTTGCTGCAGCATTAGTGGTGTGGAGCTGCTGTGTAAGCGTGCTGAATGTGTGCAGTGTAATGGTGTGCGTGCGCAAGACCAAAGCGTAGTTGTGTAGTTCCGCATTATCCTAAAATGGCGGATAATGTGTTTTATGCGTCTTCGCAGATTATCGGTACGTGTTTTGCGTGGTTATAGTGCTGTAGCCTGGTTTTCGTTTTGTTCGTCCGTCATTTTTTCTGCGTCGCTCATTGCCAAAGTACTACGGTTTAACGGCTCGCCTCGCTGCGCGAGGCTCGCCAGGCGATGATCGCCTGCGGCGCTCATCGCTAAGCCCGCTAAAGTACTACGGTTTAACATAAAATGTGTTTGCCACACAACATGACACTACATTTGTCACTTTACATTTGTAGTAGTATAGCCTCGTTTTCATTTTTTTCGGCAGCCATTTTTTTCTCGCTTAGCCGATTTTCGATCTTTGTAACTCGGCAAAATCGCTGTAAATTGGAGTTCCAACTCACTTCCAGACGTCCTGCCTGCTTCCCCATGCTGTAAGTGACCTTTATTTTATTTTTTTGTGTGTATTTAGTGTTTTTTTTTTGTGTTTTGTTTCCGCCGCTTATGTCGTAATTTTTTTCAGCTCGTATTTTTTTTGCTACGAAGTTACGGCTCGCCTCGCTACGCGAGTCTCGCCTGCAATGAGCGCCTGCGGCGCTCATTGCCAAAGTGCTACGAAGTAACGGCTCGCCTGCAATGAGCGCCTGTGGCGCTCATTGCCAAAGTGCTACGAAGTAAAGGCTCGCCTCGCTACGCGAGTCTCGCCGGGCGATGAGCGCCTGCGGCGCTCATCGCTAAGTCGTACGCACTACGCAACAGAGCAGTTTAACGGCTCGCCGGGCGATGAGCGCCTGCGGCGCTCATCGCAAAGTCGTACGCACTGCGCAACGGAGCGTGACGACGTCTCGTAGTTAGACAATTATAATATGTGATTACAGCCTTTCAACTGACTCCATATACTTGCCAGGTTGTCCCTCTTTTAAATGGCCAGTCACGCTTTTTAAGGATAATCAACCTGTCCCTCATATTTTTAATACAAATCTCTTTATTTCAGGCCAGCTATTTTACCCTTTCCTTCTCTAATATCTCTAAAATTAAAAAAAAAAATCACATTATGAAGACCCTTGGAATGCCGTCAATGGATGTGTGCGCACATTAGTGTATTCTTAATAGCTCTAATTGGACACTTTGCCGAGGCCACTGCCATCATTACTGATTATTAAAAACTGTCCTTCTTTGGCCATTTGAAATGTTGGGAATTATATTTCCACTAGCACCTTGCCCATCAAGAAATGACGGCAATAACATTTGTACGCTGTGAATGCTGTTTGCCACCCTATCTGGTTATTTTTCCAAGTCTTGTTATGCACAATTAAGTACAACAATTATAGTAAATGTGTTTATATTTTTAACATGTAACATGTAGTTCAAGAACTGGTAAACCATCCTTTTTTTTAACAAAATTAACATTTTTAATTGTCAGCTATGCAGGAGTAATATAACAATGTATCAACTATATATGAATCTGTATTTTAAACCATGACATAATGCTTTTTAACATGCCACTTGTAGTTCAAGAACTGGCAAATCATCCATTTTTAACAATATTAACATTTGTAATTGTGACGAAGTGCCCTTCGCCACTTTGTCTTGGAGAGGACTGTTTGCCAGTCTCCTGCCCTGCGACTATGGCCCTGGGACATATTGCCCTTTAAACACAGTATTTGGCCATACCAGAGTGTATGTCACTCATCCTGGCCCTTTAAATACAGGGGGGGGTCATTCGGTACTTGCCCTGTGTGAACCATGATACCCCAGATAGCTATGCCATGGAGCCCATTCATATAATGAAAGACTATGGGAAAGACTTTAGCTACATGGCAATTGAACTGTGTGAAGAGGATCTGAGCGCTATTCGGTAGTTTTGTGCGCTCCGATCCCAGCTATCTGGGGATATGTGAAATGTGAGTAAATGTGAATTGCAGTAATGCTGATGGGTTGTCAAACTAGAGAATTGACCAACAAATACTTTTGTCCGGACATCCCCAGGCCGATCCATTGGGATCAGACCGTGTATGCCGGCTTATGGTCACGGGGGAGGTGTGTAACGGAACCCATCACTGTTTTACCCTGATTTATGGTTATTATTATGATTAAAATATGATCCTACTATTATACTGTATGTATGTTGGTTTATGCTCTGCAGAATATTAGCCCAGACTATTGCAGACCTTGGCATAAGAGATAATCCTATTACAGAGACTCCTCATAAGATAAGGAAGTCTATTGTATAAAGTGTTTTCATTCTCAGACATAAGAACAAAGAAGGATGATCTAATCCATGTCTGATTGTATCAAAGTTGCCAGGTAGCCTCAGGGAGGTGTGACCCACCTATTGTCCCTATATGTGTATTGTGTGGCCAACAATGGGGGATATGTGAAATCTCTGTGTGTTATGTGTAAAAGATACTTTTACTAACTTTTGAACCCCTGGTCTGATTCATGCCATTTTTTAATATGTTGTTCCACAATTTATGTTGTTCATAAAAATGTAAGTTTTATTTATGTACTATGTAAAATCATAACGTTATAAAAATGTATAAAAATGTGTAAGTTTTAGCTGGGAGATAATTGAGTAGATACAGTAATAAACTCAATTATCTCTCAAGTAGAGGGGAGGGAAACTGTGGGCGTTACTATTGTGTTATTGATTGTTCTATACCTCCCCCTGGGTGTGTTCTGTTTGTACCTGACTGTAATAAAAACCAGGCTGGGTGTGCCAGCAAGAGAGTTCTACTTGACCCTTCAAAACGTAGCCTTGTCTCGTTCTTGGAGGGGATTGCTATATCATACTGGGGATTGCTATGCTTTGCATACTCCCTTGAGCTTTAAACTACTGAACCCTTGTTCCTGATGTACTCTCCTTGGAGGAGAGGTCCTCCCCACACAATCCCGGATGCTGGAGATTCATACAGGGTGGAAGGAAGATGACGCGGCTCCAGTTAAGCTACGGCGGTTGTGGAGTCTGTGGTGGTTGTGGTGTCCGGTGTGGTGCTTGTAGTCCTCGGCACAAGCTAGGACGCGTCCATCAACGGAGGTACCCGGTCGGGGTGCCAGGAGATCCGTTACAGTAATTTTTAGCTATGCAGGACTAATATAACAATGGGTCAACTTTGTATGAAAGAGTATTGTAAACCATTACATAATGCGTTGTAACATGCAACTTGTATTTCAAATACTGTACTGTTAAACCACATAGGTATTGAATCCAGATGAAGGCAAACAGAAACAGCATCACTGAAAGTTATCCAATTGTTTCAAAGAGGGGGGGCGGGAATTAATTTCTTCATGACCCCTGTAACTCACGATCGGATTACTCCCTGTATTATTACTGTCTATCTTATTATACATTAAAATTTTCCAACAAATGATCATCCTCTTATTGACATGAACCCTTAATAGCATACAATAAAACAACTTTCCAAACCTTGTAAAATACAATTTTAACAATGCAAACATTAGCGTAATGTAATAACATTTTAACTTGAATTTTATGAAAATGCAGCGATCTTGAATATTGAATCCAGATGAAGGCAAAGCAAAAAAAAAAACAGTGAAACTTAGCCAATTGTGTCAAAGGGGGGGGGGGATTCCTTCCTGACCCCAGTAACTGGCGATCGGATTACTCCCTGGATCAATGCCCTCTATTTAATTATACATTTCAATTGTCCAACAAATGATCATCCTCCTACTAACATGAACCCTTAATTACATACAATGGAACAACTTTCCATACCTTGTACAATTTTAACATTACAAACAGTAACTTAATATACTAACATTTAAACTGGAATTGTAAGAAAATGCAACATAATTGTTTTGTGGGACCAATCATGCCAAAAGGCCACTTCCAAGACATTCCAATATGTTACTTTGTCTTTGTTTTTTTCACTTTTTTTTTGTTATTCTTGTAGTTATTGAAAATGGCACATAGAGTTTCCTATGTGAAATAGTGGTCCTAGAGTCCCAGTGACATAAAAGTTTGTCCTGGAAGTAAAACCACTGTTCTCTATGTTTTCTGCCATTTTATAGAGTTTCCTATGTGAAATAGTGTTCCTCTATAAAGAGTTGGAGTGACAGTTCGTCCTCAAAATAAAATCACTGTTCTCTATGTTTGTTGGGGTTCTTTTTTTTTGTACATCTGTTGTATTGTTATCCTTTTTTGTAATTTAAGTTACAGCACCTTATAGTAGACAATATTTTTAACAATTCTCCCATCATCTAATAAATCACCCTGCCTTTGTTTTGTTTTTCAATATAAATGGTCATTTTGTCTGGATTCTTGCATGAAATGCTATGATGATGGGAAATTGTCTCCTTTGAAGTACAAAAGGGAGGCTACTTTCACTTGGTGCCAAATCTATTCTTGGCATAAAAACTCTTTCACCTTTATGGGTACCATTCAGAATTTCAGCATTTATGAAATGGTCTTGTAATTCTTGAACAATTAATCTGGTCCCATTACAAGTGCTTTTTTGGGGTTCATATTTTGCAGTAACATGACACCTTTTTTTAGCTGCAAAATATGTGGTGGCATTCCAGATGGAGTTAATGAATTAATAAATTCAGTTGAAAAGTTTGACTGACTTTATTTGTCATCACCAAGTACACAATCAGCACTGTGATAATTTATTTGTAATGCATCTATTAATTTTCATCTTTATTTTTTTTATGTTAGTATTACTTTGTTTGAAAGCTTTGCATAATCTTCATTAGTTATTGTATTTTTGAATATAGCCGATATGATGTCCTGTTTGCAAATCATTTGCAATGGAATTTCCACAGTATCATCAGGTAAATTATTAATTTGCTCAGTTGTTCGTTCTCAAATTTTAATTAGCCAATCATTGAATTCATTTTGTCCTTCTGATCTCATATTTTGTTGTAATTGAAGATGGGTAAATAGTTTCCATAGTGTACTTGACTTTATACATGTTTCAACAATGTCTGTTCGATTTCCATGTACAACAGGTAATGTTTGCCTAAAATCTCCCCTAACAACATCACCTTTCCACCAAATGGCAATTCATTATCCATAACTTCACGCAAGAAACACATTGTAGGGCATGGCATTACATCATTGTAGCCTCATCTATTACAATTAATTTACTTTTTTCTTTGCTTGTAATGATTTCATTCGAATATCCGATACTGATGTTTCCAGAATGGGAACTGTTAGTTTAAATCCACTATGCACAGTTCTTCCACCTTATAACAAAAGTGTGGCAATTCCATTTCTTTCATTTCCAACATTAAAGTAAACTAAGTGTCTTTGGGGCAAATATACAGCTAATAGATATACTGCATGTGAACAATCATGCATTTCAAATTTTAGAAGACACCACATTGCTTCGGGGGCACTTACATATTGAGCATCTACATGAGATGCAAGTTCATCATGTAATAACTCAGTTTCTTATGGGTTTTCTGCAGTTTTGACCACTACAGTAGCTGCATCATAGCACATATCTGTTATCAACTTTTTTTTCATGAATAATGGCATTTTGGCCTTCTCTTCTTCTATATAATGGATATCCATCACAATTAGCATAAGTTTGGTCTCTATAATCTTTTGGAAATTATTTAGTGCATTTATTATTTTCCATACATGGGGATTGTGGATTAATATCTCCACATGGTACATGAATCATGCTATGAGTTACAATCTCATATAGTCTACCATGTATTTCTGGATCTGGTAGTTCAGCAATAATCACTGAATCCACTTTTTCACCAGTGTCCAATGTATCTTTCTCTTGAAGGATTATAAGCATATGTGCATGTGGAAGGCCTCTTTTTTTAAATTCTATGGTATAAACATAAGCCAGACATTTGCCAAATAACTGAGTAATGGTTATGTCATGTATTAATTCAGTTAATTTGATTTTGAAGACTCTTGCCACTAAATCTGGTCTATCGAAAGCAGTTTGTCCAATTAGCAGATTCTGTACAATCTCTGGCCATTGTGTAAATGTAATAAATAAATCTGGTTTTCCAAATTTAGTTACAATAGCCATAGCATCATTGTATCTTTCTCGCATATTGCGAGGAGATCCTTGGAAAGAAGAAGGTAAAATTATGGCTTTGCCAGCTGCAAGCTCTCTGTTTGTAGCTACCTGAGGGACATAATCCATCAGTCCACAATACAGTTCTACACGTAGTTTATCTTGTTGATATTTTTTTAAATTGAAATTATTTGCCTCAACTTGCAAATCTGAATCAATGTTCCATTGTTGTGTCAGTTTTTCATCACATAAAATGGGATTGAATCAATCTTGAATTGCAGTTTGAGCCACTTTAAATTCAAGCATGGAAATATTTCTGACATGTACTTTAGAATTTGCATAACTGTCAAGTGTTAATTTGGGTTGTCATCCGGCTTCCCTATTAGGTAAAAAATGGGATATGTCATTGGATCTAAATTTGTTCTTAAGATACTTATGTTAATGAAAGGTTGCTCCTCATTTCTGGGATATATTGTCATATCGCTCTGAAATGGTGGTTCTCCCTCATTATTTTGAAAGGCCATTGCAACCTCATTTGATGTTGGTAAGTTATACCAGCGTTTATCAGTATGGCGATCTCTTTTAAGAACCATATTGACTTTTGTGATTGGTAATTGATGTAGTTCTGCATGAATTCGTTATTCTTGTTCTACTTCTACTTGAGTGTACGGTTGTGGGCCATAATTTTATCAAGTTCTATAGAAACAATGGCTAAGCATTTTTTTTTCTCTTGAAGCTGCATACGTTGTTCAACAGCTTCCATTTTATCAAGGACATATAGTTGAGCAAATTTTCTTTGCTCCCATTCTTCTGGATGTAAATGAGAAGTATGATGGTAAATTTGTCCTTGAACTTTAAAGCAGTAAGGGCCATGTCCTGGCACATTACCAGCTAATGTTGCACCCATAGAGGCAAAGGATATGGCACTATTATAAGATCTTATGTTTATTTTGAAATGTTGGTAATTAGGGAAAGTAGGCTCAGTTATAATGCTTTTTAAATATGGTGGGAATTGTTGTCTTTGTGGAAGTCTACACCTTGCCTTTTTGACAGCAACTAATGAACTGGCCAGCTCTGGGTCTTTCCTGTTGGAAATGATAAGCCCCACAAAACTGACAGACAATATTCATCATACAACAATTATAAACCTCTAAGGTTAAGGATTTAACTAAAGGACAATTCTGAGAACATATATCAATATGACTCTGTAAATCAACATTACTATTGTTACCAGATTGTTCTGATACATTTTCTACATGTTTTTGTTTTTTGGTTGCCTTCTTGGGCATGGAGGTTACTTTCTCAGCCGCTTATCTTTTGCTTGTGATTCTCTTGCGTTCTTTTTCTTGTCAAATTTTCTGTTCCTTGGGCGTCTGTCTGTCTTTCCATCTTTGTACATGTTGTGTTTGACGTCTATTCTTTTCCTCTTTGTTTTTGGTATCCGCCATTGTAATCTGTAAATATAAGTAGTACATTAGTACTTTTGATCCTTTCTTTCTTTTTTTTTTAAATTAAGTATTTGTAGTTTTTTGCTAATTTCTTCTCTTATACTTTTTTGTGTGCACCACTGTTTGCATTATGGGGTTAGGGTTATGAGGTTTGACTTGGCAGGTTAGTTAGGTTGCAGTGCATTTTGTGAAAGGCGCACACAAAACAGGATAGGTCCATGTATTTTGTGTGTGTTAAGATAATTTCTTGTCGTATCCTGTTTTGTGTGCGCCAGTGTTGGCATTAGGGTGTTAGGGTTGTAGGGCAAACAGAAAACAGGATAGGTCCTTGTATTTTATATGTGTAAAAAGCAGTGTTTTGTTTCTTTTGTGCTATTATTTTTTGTGTGCACCACGGTTGGCATTAGGGGGTTTGGGTACTTTTTTTTTATTTGTTAAGAACATTTTTTGTACTATTCTTTTTTGTGTGCGCCACTGTTGGCATTAGGGGGTTAGGGTACCTTTTTTTTATTTGTTAAGAAAAAAAATTGTGCTATCCTTTTTTGTGTGCGCCACTGTTGGCATTAGGGGGTTAAGGTATCTATTTTTTTTCCGATCCTGTTTTGTATGCGCCACTGTTGGCATTATGGTTTTAGGTTATAGGGTTAGGTTTAGATGGTGACGCACACAAAACAGGATAAATCCTTCCATTTTGTATGTCTGAAACCATTTGTTGAGCTATCCTGGTTTGTGTGTGCCACTGTTGGCATTAGGGGGTTAGGGTACATTTGTTGTGCTATCCTTTTTTTTGTGCACCACGGTTGGTATTAGGGGGTTAGGGTACCTTTTTTTATTTGTTAAGAACATTTGTTGCGCTATTCTTTTTTGTGTGCGCCACTGTTGGCATTAGGGGCTTAGGGTACTTTTTTTTATTTGTTAAGATCATTTGTTGTGCTATGCTTTTTTGTGTGCGTCACTGTTGGCATTAGGGGGTTATGGTACTTTTTTTATGTGTTAAGAATATTTGTTGTGCTATCCTTTTTTTGTGTGGCACTGTTGGCATTAGGGGGTTAGGGTAGTTTTTTTTTTTGTCCTATCCTGTTTTGTGTGCGCCACTGTTGGCATTAGGGGTTTAGGTAATGGGTTCAGGCTTAGAGGGTTGATAGGTCCTTCCATTTTATATGTATAAACAGCAGTAGATAAAATATATTATTTTTAATAATAATGTACCTGTTGTCTTAAATTTGTTGTCTATAAATGAGAGGTGTGTGTTTGTAACCGTCACCTGCTGCCAATCTTCCTGTGACACTCTTCAGGCAGCATCTGTTGAAAATGAGAAAGAGAGATGCAAAGACCATACTTTTTTTGTCAATGCAAATTTTTTTTTAATTGGTTAAATTCATGTACGTTACCTGTTTATTGTAATTTGTTGTCTGTAAATTTGTGCAGAGTTTACAGTCTGTGTTAAACCGTGCAGTGCTGCAAATTAGTGAGTGACACTCTTCAGGCAAAGTCTGTGGAAAATAACAGAAATATGCAAATGTTGAAATCCACTGTAAATATTAATGATAATTTAATTTGCTAAGAGCATAGATTTTTTTGTAAACTATCTGTTAATTTTTGTGCTTGACCTTTTTTTTTTTTTTGTTATTTTTAAGTTTAGAATATTTTACTCCACATACATGTATCTATCTTTTAAACCTTACTATACATGAATGCCTTCTAAAACCTTCTGTACATGAATAATCTTGTTATTAGCAATATTTAATACCATATATATATTTTTAAATTATTAATTTATTAATTATTTAATTATTAATTAATTTTAGCTTACCTATTTGTTGTAATTTGCAGTTTTTTTACTTCTAAAGCAATAATCAAGTTGCTTCAGAAGTAACGCCACCAGACAAATGTTCAGTCACACTGTTCATCAACTGAGGAGAAATTGAGAAAATTCTAGAAAGTGTCCAGTATTTATAGACTGCCAGCTCCAGTAGAAACCGTTAAAATGCAGTGGTTATGCGCGATTTGCGTTGTAACCGACATTTTGTGTAAGTTAGTTGCCTACTCCATAGAAAATGGCGTTGATTTTCTATGTGCTACGTGCCACAGGATGTGTTACTGGCTTCGGGTAAGTGTTCAGTGCTGGATTTTAAGTGCTTTAACCTCATTGTCGTTTTTTTCGGCCGCCATTTTTTTCCTCACTTAGGCGAGTTTCAAGCGTTCAAATATGCAAAATATGTCTCAAATTAACTGGCAACTTCACTAATAGGCTACCTGGCTCTCCCCCTGTACTGAGTGTGAGTATTTTTAGTTAATTTGAGGCATATTTATGTGTTTTTTTAGGTCTTTCCATTTTGGCGGTTGGGTCGTTAAATCCGTATTTTTGCATGGTTCAGATTACTAAGTCGTACTGGTCGTAATTTTGCAGCCGTCCCGCAGGTGTTGTGATGAGTGTCTTGGGGAATCACTGCCTAAGTCGCGGGGGTCGTAGGGATGAGCGCCTGCGGGGCTCATCTCTACCAGTGCAATGCGTGCCTTCGGAGCTCACTGGCTAAGCCATGCGGGTCGTAGGGATGAGTGCCTACGGCGCTCATCTCCACCAGCTCAATGAGCGCCTTTGGTGCTCATTGCCTGCGGAAGCCCGCAACTTTACCATGGCGTTACCAACAACTTTTTACAACTGATCACATCACTCTAGTTATCACTATAATAGTTAGTAGATATGAGTAAAGCCTGCGCAATGCTTACTGTGCAGGTGTTCCTCACATCTACTTGCCAGCACAAGCTGGGGAAATCTGGAAACTGTGCATTTGGGGCACCGCAGCATTATTGCGCATGTGCAGTTTGGCGACGAGAGGGGGAGAGAGAGTGAGGGGGAGAGAGAGAGAAGGAGGGGAGAGAAGGAGGGAGAGGGAATTAGGGGGAGAGAGATGGAGGGAGAGATAGGTGGGGGAGAGAGAGAGAAAGGGAGGGAGAGAGACGGGGAGGGAGAGATACAGAGAGCACACAGAGAGCAGAGAGAGGACACAGAGAGAGAGCACAGAGAGAGAGCACGCAAAGAGAGAGAGCACAGAGAGAGAGAGAGGGTGCACAGAGAGAGACACAGGGCACAGAGAGATAGAGGGCTCAGGGAGGGAGCAAGAGGGCGCAAAGAGAGAGGGAGAGGATGCACAGAGAGAGGGAGAGGGCACACAGAGATAGCACAGACAATTAAACATAACATATATGACACCACCATGATGGACAATTAACTAGTTCATTATAATCAATGTTATCAGGCCCCATGAAGAGTTTGAGAACTTTACAATGGGAAAGTCCTGCTCAGCTCATTGATGCAGCCAAAATTGCAGGTTTACAATATGTTTTCATCTTCTAATATACTTTAAAAAATAAAATTCTAATTTAATAGTAGTATGTTATAACCTGCATGGCTAAAATATGTTTTCCTATGTGTAACTTCCAGCAATCAAGTGAGCAATTAATTTAAACAAGCATGTTTCTAATATTTTCATATTCGAGCCCCTGAGAAATCTAAACAATATTGGAGTACAATAAAATTAATGCAGCACGTTGCCAGTACTCAACATGGCTGCTGAGCAGCTACAACAGGAAGCAGAGGAACTTTATAAGGAACGGACCGGAAGTAGCCCTTCTGTAAAGGAGCCCTCCTGTGAACTGAGAGAGAAAGGAGAGGAGAGTGTGTGTGTAACCGGGAAAATTAAACTACCTGAGTAAGAAGAACAGGCGCCTCTAAATACAGATATAATCAAAGGAGGAAGCAGAGAGACATACAGTGGGAAAGGAAGAGACCCAGGACAGGAAGGAACGGAGAGAAATAAACTGCTAGTACCGGGGTATTATACAGAGAGTTACCCCTGCATGGGGCAGCATAACCAGAGGAGACTGCAGGATGTCAGACACATGGAGCTCCATCCAAGCTCACAAGAAGCAGCTGGACAGTCTGCGGGAGAGACTGCAGCGCAGGAGGAAGGATGTCACATCTCAGCTGGTCCTGGGTATCTGTCACATTTATATCTTTCATAAACCCTTCTGTCAGAGAGCCATGTAGAGCTGCCCTATATGAAAGAGTTAATATAAAATGGCTGCATGTTGGTTATTGGTAGAACAGTCTCCTCTGAGCTTCATTCACTTTGTTGTTGTTTTACTTTTCAGATCTGCAGAATCCGGAGAGCAGTCTGGCCACAAACATTCGCAGTGACAGCCCAGTCCCTTCTGCTCCGCCCCAACCCCTTAAGGGACAGAGTGGACCAGCAGAAGTCACTCCAGACCCTGAGCTGGAGAAGAAGCTTCTCCATCATCTCTCAGATCTGTCACTTACTTTGCCTGCTGACTCTGTGTCTATCCAACTTGCCATTGCTACGGTGAGAGGAGTGGGCACTAAAGTGTTAGGTTATACACATGTGCATCTTCTGATTTTATTATTTTAATGTGTCAACCTATTCCACAGCACCATGTATGAGATGAGTATAAGGCAAACAAAAATGCTTCAATACAATGCAAACTAATAGAGGGCCATGTCTTTGGCTTAAAATCTAGCATTCCATAAGATTAAAAACTTGCAAAAGGGCTCAGCTGTAAAACACGAGGGTGATAGATGCATTGTGTATATTAAGGATGAAGGTTCATCAAACAGATGTGTATGTAGTGAGGTTTTGAAGGTTTTGAGGAAAGTCTAGTGGAGCGAGGCAAGGAGTTCCAAAAAATAAGGCGGGAGCAAGAAAAGTCCTGAAGGTGGGAGTAAGAGGAGGTGGTAAGAGGAGAAAAGAATAAGGGCGTTAGCAGATCGGAGAGGGAAAGTGAGGGAGTATTTTGAGACAATAGCAGAGATATAAGGAGCTGTACTGTTGTTGAGGGCTTTATACCTTAGGGTCATAATATTAAATCTTATTCTGGCAGCTATGGGAAGCCTGTGGTGTCACTGATAGAGAGGAGCTGCAGACACTAAGCATTGAGTTTGGTATATGAATCTACAATTAAGAAGCTTGCCTGCAGAGCTGACATCTCATTTGCTTGTAGCTGATAGTCAAGCTTTACGTTTAGGAAAATAGCCAATAAGTGCTGTGTGTTACTGTTGTTACTATGCACAGTGAGAGACATTATTCATGTCATTGGTGTCTAATATACAGTTCTACCCTTAGTGTTCTCATATTCTATCATTCAGTATATTTATTTCCTTATAATCTTCTTTTCATTTTATATACATACTCATCACATTTCTCTGTTTTTATCCTTCCATCACAGCCAGATTTTCCAGTCACACGGCAGGCTGTAGAGAGCTTGCTTCAGAAGTTTGCTGCCCAGGAGCTCATTGAGGTCAAAGGTTCAGCATTAGAAGATGATGATCGTCCCACTGTAGTTATATTTGCTGACCACTCTAAGCTTTCGGCCATGATGGGGGCTGTAACTGAGAGGAAGAGCCATGATAAACCACCCTTGGCCAAAAAAAGAAGACTGCAAGAGATGGAACCTTCAGCCTCATCCTCTTCTTCCTCCTCTGTCGCTGGTTCCTCAGGGGAAAAAAAAACTTCAGAGCCCCAGAAGAAGGCACGGAAACATGCATCCCACCTGGATCTGGAGATCGAGAGTCTTCTGAGTCAACAATCCACCAAAGAGCAGCAGAGCAAAAAGGTGAGAGGATAGTAACTATCTTATGAGGATGGGAGCAATACAGCTGTGTGTGGAGATTTTATCGGATTATTAAACAGTGTTGTAATTGCAGGGGCCTGATGGTAGGTCAGACTGAATACAGTCTGTTTATTTGCTGATGCTGTCATTATGGCTGACCATTAACTACATTACCAAATCTATTTGAGCTTCTGACAACCTTTGTATACTTGTCAGGGTTAAAATCAATGCTTAAACTGATACAAATACATTTTGACTTCCAATGGCACCCTAAGATTATTAAATATCTGGGTGTGAACATTGCAGCCAGGGTGTGGGTATTATATCAGGTAAACTACACTTAACACAACCAGACACTCGTATAATTTACGGTTTCTTGGGCGAATAGTCACAGATAAAATTAACCCTCCTAACGCAGATTAAACACAAGACGATTGGGATAAATACTGGAAACATATTGGCTACAGCACAAGCCACTACATTACATTCCAGTCTCAAAGTATTGCATAGTCTGCATAGACTACACATTACATACCATATCTACCCAGGACAATGCTTTCGGAGTTGCATCACATTTTGTAGTCATTTCCAGTGACCCAGAGAATCAAAAAAACTTTGACATCAATGCCAGACGGAAATCAATACTTTAATAAAATTGAAGAAACAACCTTACTAGAAAAGCTGACGGATATGCTAGAATATCACTCAGACCATTACCTTAAAAAGTGGCACCTTGGTTAAACCGAGAAATTGTATAACATGCTTTTGTTGCAAGTCTCACCCTGACCAGACACCCCTCTATAAACTACCACTTAAACCTTCCCTTTCTTTCCCCCCTCTCCACTTCCTCCCACATATTTTTTTTGGCTTTATACTTTAAAAAAACAAAAGATATATGGAAGAATTGTATGTTAACATAGAAATGACTATGTAAAATCAACCTGATTGTATGACATTGTATAATTTTCTGTGCTGCCAAACCAGTCCTCCATAATAGAGAAATAAAAAATAAATATGGTTATAGAATAAGATTAAGATGCATCTTGTGATTTTAGGTTTTCTATGCTTTTGTTTATAAACTAGGTGAGCCAGGAAATCCTGGAGCTTCTGAACACAAGCACAGCCAAGGAGCAGTCTATAGTCGAGAAATTCCGCTCACGCGGAAGGGCTCAAGTGCAAGAATTCTGTGACTATGGGACCAAGGAAGAGTGTATGAGGGGAGCAGGAGCTGACACTCCTTGCCGAAGGCTTCACTTCAGGTAACATAGGAAAAGATAAACCATCAATGACAGATGTAGAAAATGTTGGCGTGTTTTGTAGTGATTTCAGTTAAAATAATTCTTAAAAGGAAAATATACACTGTAGAAAGATGTTGTTATGATTCAGATATTGGTGTGTATGTTGTAGAGAATCTGTTACTTATAGGATCATATGAATTCTATATTTACAACATTCATCTTCTAGTTATAAACTTGTCAGAGAAACTTGTTTTAGGAAAAAATAGGACCTTAAATGTAACTTTTTACATGCAACTATAACTACTGTAAGTAGTTGCCTTGTTTGAGTTGTTTTCCCAACTATTACGGGCCTTGTAATCAAATTACATTTCCATAGGTCCTATAGAAAGCACAGGAATTAGGATTGCCATATTTCCATTGTAGCATGTGAGTGTTTCCCTGTACTCGCACCTGTAGAAGCAGTTCAGCAGAAACAAAAGTGGTGGCTTTGCTCGCATCATCATTGCATATAATAGTTAATGAAGGCTGTAGTTTTTGTAATTAAAAAAATCTCTCATTATTAATGATTACTTGTTGGCATTCTCTGTATTCATATTACTGGGCTATTGGGGGTGCTATATTGGAATGCTGGCTCTGACCCTATATATTGTCTGACCTTAGAAAGAACTGGGACTGACATCTGCTTTCCTTCCCAGGCGCATCATTAACATGCACACAGATGAGTCTCTGGGTGACTGCTCTTTCCTCAACACCTGTTTCCACATGGACACTTGTAAGTATGTTCATTATGAGATTGATGCCTGGGTGGAGCCTGGAGGGACTGCAGCAGGAACTGATCCCATGCCCAGCCAAGACATGCCTCTAGTCAAGGGAGTAGGAGACCCCAGTGTAGGACGACTGTTCCCTGCGCAGGTGAGAAGTGAGTCATGATATTTACCCTTATACAGCATAAGCTTAAGTAATGCTTATTTCAGTATTTGGGACTCCTTTTTTTTGTCTGCTCAAAAAAAAATAACAAATATCACTATAGTTCTGGCTAAAGAAGACGTATGCTGCATGGCTTGTAAAATATAGTAATAACAAATAGTGTTATCTTGCTATTTACAGGGAAACAGCAAAGGTAAAAATGAGTGCGGAAATTAAAAGTACAGATGTTAATTTAATATAATTGCAATTGGTTGTTATACATTCTGAGTGTAAGTGTTAGATAACTGAGCTTTAAAGTTAAATATTGTAAGCATAAATTCTCCCTCTCTATTACTAACTTTATCTTAAGTGATTAATTAACTCACAGTGGGGGTGATTAGCAGGAAGAGCATGCCCAGTTAATATAAATAAGAATAATTAACTAAACTTTAATAGATATAAGCATCAGTTATTGTACAGATTTAACCAACTGGGTATACTCCACCTGCTTCACATCATCCATTGTGAGAGGTATTCATTTTAGTAATAGAGGGAGGATATTTTCAGTTAGTTTTTCTTACAAATTCTAGCTCAATTGTTTAACACTTCCACTCAAAATGTGTAATAACATATAAATAAATATAATAGCAGTTACTTTCATACTTTTTCATTTCTGCGGTCACAGGGATCTTTGCTGCCTCCCTGTTCTGGGGATGAGTGCACATTAGTTTGTAACAAGTGGTGAATATACTATGCTATTTCTACATGCGGAGAGATGGTGCCTTACACCTTTTTATGTGACTTCTTCTGTATTAGTGGATACGCTGTGATATTCGATACTTGGATATGAGCATCCTGGGGAAGTTTTCAGTGGTGATGGCTGACCCTCCCTGGGACATCCACATGGAACTGCCGTACGGTACTCTGACTGATGACGAAATGAGGAAACTGCAGATTCCAGTGCTGCAGGATGATGGATTCCTCTTCCTCTGGGTGACTGGCAGGTACTAGCAGATGAATACATATTGACTAATACAGACTAATCAAAGAAAATCCTGAAAAGCAAATATTTTAAATATCAATAAATTCTGCTTTTGGTTGTAAAGCTGGAATATTTAATCCATAACAACTGAGTTTAATTTTTGGTCTCTTGACTGTTAAGACAATATTTTTTAGAATATGGCTTTGAGGGATTGATCCCCTTTACAAGTGTGTTCTTACAAATTTCATAAGTAATGTGGCAAAAGCCCTTGATTTCATTACAGGATGCTGGAAATGTCCACTCACTTTTGGGTGATTGGTGAAATGTTCTGAATCTTCTTATTTCAGGGCCATGGAACTGGGGCGTGAGTGTTTGAAACTCTGGGGGTGAGTATCCTTCTCTGTTCTTGCACATATTAAATGGCTGATGAACCACCATCTCTTTTCTGTTTCCCTCCAAACTGACACATAACTACTTTCTGTGTAGGTATGAGCGGGTAGATGAGATCATCTGGGTCAAAACCAACCAATTACAGCGCATCATCAGAACAGGACGTACTGGCCACTGGCTGAACCATGGCAAAGAGCACTGCTTGGTAATCCGCTTGTTCTTTTGTCATTACTTATAAGGAGACATACGGTTTACTGTGCATTGTCCTACTACCAGGTGTCTGTATCTTTGGTTCACCTATGCCTCCGCCAGTACTTCCTAGTCATATGTTTAATGTGACTGTTGTCTCTTCTTGGCAGGTTGGGGTTAAGGGCAATCCACAGGGATTTAACAGAGGCCTGGATTGTGATGTCATTGTAGCGGAGGTGAGTTTTCACATTTAAGATTTACTCTTCAAATCTAAAACGCAAACAAGGATGAACTCTGCACACATTGTCTCTTCTCCTAGGTCCGTTCCACAAGTCACAAACCTGATGAGATTTATGGAATGATAGAACGACTTTCCCCCGGGACCCGTAAGATCGAACTGTTTGGGCGACCACATAATGTGCAGCCAAACTGGTGGGTGTTTGATATGGGATTAGATCCCTTTCAGCAAAGGGCACAGGTTATAGCAAAATGATTGCGTCAATCTATGTGTGTATGTATTGCTTATAATAAGAAATGCTTTGTTACTCTAATACTAATCAAAAGAGAATAAGGGACACACATCTGAGAATGGATAAAGCTTTATAGTGTCTTATGGGAAATCCATATTTGGTATACAGTAGTCCATGTCTTAGGCCTCATTCACTCCCTGAAGGAATTCTGTTGCATAGCTCATACTATTACTTCTCAGGTGTTTGTCATAGGTATTTGCATAAGTACAAAAACAATTTCACATGTAGGGCTGCATGTGTGGCCCATCAATCCCTAAGAGGGCCGCATAATGTGTTTCACCTTTTTTATTTTGCGCATAGCAAATGGTAAAAACACTGTGGGAAAAGCAGAGGTGGATTTATTGGTAAGAGGGATTGAGAATAAAAAAGATTCTGCAGTATGATAAAATTATTTACTGTTTATAGAGAGATAAAATGGACTATATATTAGTAAAAAAGGCATGCTTTCCCACTGTAGTGAACAGGCTAAGGGCAGAAAGTTGACTTATGGCTTTTATATACCACTAGTGACTTGCCCGTCAAAAATGATTGAGCAGTAACATTTGAAGCCATGGCAATGCTGTTTGCCACGCAATGTCAAGCTTTTTGTACTCTGAGGACTTCCTGTGCTCATTGTGAGCCTCTCCTCTGAGCACCTTCAGCGCTCATCACAAAAAGAGATACATACCGTATTTATCGGCGTATAACACACACTTTTTCTCCCTGAAAATAGGGGGCAAATGATAGGTGCGTGTTATACGCCGATATTCCCTCCCCCCTCCTCATCCTCAACCTCCCTCCTCACTCTAAACCCCCGCCACATTCTAACTCCCCCTCCTGCGACGTCAAGGAGTGGTGCGGAGGCCGGAGCAGAAGCAGGAAAGTGAGTGGGAGGTCTTAAGGGGGGGGGGGTTTAGGTTGAGGAGGAGGGGGGGGTTTAGGTTGAGGAGGAGGGGGGGGTTTAGGTTGAGGAGGAGGGGGGGGTTTAGGTTAAGGAGGAGGGGGGGGTTTAGGTTAAGGAGGAGGGGGGGGTTTAGGTTAAGGAGGAGGGGGGGGTTTAGGTTGAGGAGGAGGGGGGGGTTTAGGTTGAGGAGGAGGGGGGGTTTAGGTTGAGGAGGAGGGGGGTTTAGGTTGAGGAGGAGGGGGGGGGTTTAGGTTGAGGAGGAGGGGGGGGGTTTAGGTTGAGGAGGAGGGGGGGTTTAGGTTGAGGAGGGGGGGTTTAGGTTGAGGAGGGGGGGGTTTAGGTTGAGGAGGAGGAGGGGGGGTTTAGGTTGAGGAGGAGGAGGAGGGGGGGTTTAGGTTGAGGAGGAGGAGGAGGGGGGGTTGAGGAGGAGGAGGAGGGGGGGTTTAGGTTGAGGAGGAGGGGGGGTTTAGGTTGAGGAGGAGGGGGGGTTTAGAATGAGGAGGAGGGGGTTTGTGGAGGAGGGGGTTTGTGGAGGAGGGGGTTTGAGGTTGATATGGGGGGGTTGAGGATGAGATGGGGGGGTTGAGGATGAGATGGGGGGGTTGAGGATGAGATGGGGGGGTTGAGGATGAGATGGGGGGGTTGAGGATGAGATGGGGGGGTTGAGGATGAGATGGGGGGGTTGAGGATGAGATGGGGGGGGTTGAGGATGAGATGGGGGGGTTGAGGATGAGATGGGGGGGGGTTGAGGATGAGATGGGGGGGTTGAGGATGAGATGGGGGGGTTGAGGATGAGATGGGGGGGGTTGAGGATGAGATGGGGGGGGTTGAGGATGAGATGGGGGGGGTTGAGGATGAGATGGGGGGGGTTGAGGATGAGATGGGGGTGGGTTGAGGATGAGATGGGGGGGGGGTTGAGGATGAGATGGGGGGGGGGGTTGAGGATGAGATGGGGGGGGGGGTTGAGGATGAGATGGGGGGGGGTTGAGGATGAGATGGGGGGGGGTTGAGGATGAGATGGGGGGGTTGAGGATGAGATGGGGGGGGGGTTGAGGATGAGATGGGGGGGGTTGAGGATGAGATGGGGGGGGGTTGAGGATGAGATGGGGGGGGTGTTGAGGATGAAGAGGGAGGTTGAGGATGTGGGTTGAGGAAGGAGGATGAGGATTGGGGGGTTGAGGGGATTTGAGGATAGGGGGGGTTGAGGGGATTTGAGGATAGGGGGGGTTGAGGGGATTTGAGGATAGGGGGGGTTGAGGGGATTTGAGGATGGGGGGGTTGAGGAGATTTGAGGATAGGGGGGGTTGAGGGGATTTGAGGATGGGGGGGTTGAGGGGATTTGAGGATGGGGGGGTTGAGGGGATTTGAGGATGGGGGGGTTGAGGGGATTTGAGGATGGGGGGGTTGAGGGGATTTGAGGATGGGGGGGTTGAGGATGAGGATGGGGGGGTTGAGGATGAGGATGGGGGGGTTGAGGATGAGGATGGGGGGGTTGAGGATGAGGGGGTTGAGGATGAGGATGGGGGGGTTGAGGATGAGGAGGGAGGTTGAGGATGAGGATCGGGGGGTTGAGGAAGGAGGATGAGGATGGGGGGGTTGAGGGGATTTGAGGATGGGGGGGTTGAGGATAGGGGGGTTGAGGAGGATGAGGGGGGTTGAGGATGGAGGGGTGGAGGAGGGGGTTGAGGTTGAGGATTTTGCTTCAAAAGTTCTTTATTTGAATTTTTTTTCCCCTGAAATTCCCTTCTTAAAATGAGGTGCGCGTTATACGCTGGTGCGTGTTATATGCCGATAAATAATTAGTTACTTAATAGATTAATATACTTTAGATTAATATACTTTACCTATTTGTAATTAATATATCCAGCAATCAATAGCCTGAAGAGCTAACAAACTCTTTTTATTTTAAATGATGGAGCAATACAATTTAAAGCCATGGCAATGCTGTTTGACACACAATGTTAAGCTTTTTATACTGTAAGGACCTTCGGCGCTCATTGCGAGCCTCTCCTCTGGCTCCTCTATATTTTTTTTTTAAATACTATTTAATGAATTAATTGAATAATACATTAATATAGTTTACCTTTTTTGTAATTAATATATGTAACAATCATTAGCCTGAAGAGGTAACAATCTCTTTTTACTGTCCTGCAGCATATAATGTCCAGTTGGACTGTTTCTGGCCTGAGGGAGATAGATTTATGAATGTCCCAACTGTGCATTAGAAATAGGCTGCGTGTGTAAGGGCAAACCATTGGTTTATTTGTGTAAAGCGCTAGTTTAGATGCGTAATGTGTTGTTAGTTGCAAGTTATGGTTGTAAAATAGCTTCGTTTGTCTGCGCTACGCGGTTCGCGAGCATTTGCCGTTCTTTTAAATAGTGTATTTTGTACCTCGTACGTTCCTGTGTGAAAATGGT
This sequence comes from Discoglossus pictus, assembly GCA_027410445.1. Classification (NCBI taxonomy): domain Eukaryota; kingdom Metazoa; phylum Chordata; class Amphibia; order Anura; family Alytidae; genus Discoglossus; species Discoglossus pictus. Next base: position 389,364,628 of record CM050163.1, read on the forward strand.
ACACGGTTGGCAGCGTTTTGCGCGGTCCAGGGTCGTGTAGACTCATTTTCATTTTGTTTGGCCGCCATTTTTTCCGCGCTTAGCCGATGTTCGAGTACTGAAACTCGGGAAAACCGACTTGAATTTGCGTTCCACCTCACTCCCAGACGTCCTGGCTGTTCCACCGTACTGTGTGTGATGTTTTTGTTGTATATTTTTTTTTTGGTGTTTTTTTGGTGTTTTTTTTTTTGCTTTGCACGGTTTGGCGGTTAACTTCGTATTTGTCCGATCTCAAACTTTTTTTTTTTTTCTAAGTCCTGTGTCTCGTATTTTGTTTGTTCGAAGTCCCGCGTTCGGCAACTGCTTGAAGCCTAAGGCGATCCCGCGTTTCCTAAGTGTTTGGAGGCTAAGTTCCGCGTTTCAATTTGTGATCTGCTTGCCTAAGTCGTATGCACCACGCAAAGAGTGACGTCTCGTTGTTCGACAATTGTAATATGTGATTATTAATTACCTCTTTTGTGGAGGGTGCTTAGAACCACCAAAGACAAAGCATGAAAATGGCAGATATAAAACATGTAATATACAGATCACATATTTAGCATACAGTGCAGATGCTCTTTACCAAACTTCCGATGTGTAGTTATTCTTTTGCAGGTGCTCCATATTGCTTTATGGTGCTCACTGAGCTCATCGGAAACTTGATTAAATTACAGTAGCAATACTTAATGCTCAGGAGTGGTGGCATCACAAATTGCCATTTTGCATGCATGCTCACAGGGCAAGTCACTTCCTTGCAGCAGTGAGTGTGCCTGACTTTACTACATTGAGTTCTTATAGAATATTATTTTCATTAATACTAAAAATGTAATGACTGTTCTTCCTTATAAGGGCTCTCTATTTTCTTCCCAATAAATCAGTGAAAACATCTTATAAATATGTTACAGGAAAACATTGCTTTTAAGATGCTGTAAACCAGGCTTGTTGGGAGAGTGAGTCTGTCCCAGCACTTATTTTACATTTAAATATCCATGTTGATTTAGCCAATCACAGGTTCTGTTTTCTCTGTGAATAGGCAATATAGGATTTTTAATTTTAAGTTCAGTTTTAGGGACAAATGCATTAAACAAATCCAAGTATCTCTTTCATATCCATGACTATGCAGAGGATGAAAGTATTTTAGATAGTAGCACACTGGATGGGCCTATTGCTTATCTGCAAAAAATGTGGCTTTTACATATGGCTGCTTTTAGACAAAGTTTATAGTGTTTTAAAATGCACTATCTGCAGATATAGAGATGAACAGGGATATTGTTGCATCTTTAAGAGATCAAGTGGACTCTGAAGAGTGGACATAAGAGTAAGGGCTCCTTGATGGTAGGGACTTTGGAGTTACCTTAATCCATATTTTGACTGGTCCTTTATCTCTTTACCATAAATTTGCATTCTGATCTCAGGGGTAATTAGTTTCTTTAACATTTAAATACTTTGGACCTAGAAGTGTAAGTGATAAAACATGTCCCTTCTAGTATTCATATACTGTGCTCTTGATTTTTTCTCACACCGTTGTTATTTGCTTCACTGTGTTTCTTTGTAGGATCACTTTGGGCAATCAGTTGGATGGGATCCATCTTTTAGATCCAGACGTGGTGGCTAGGTTTAAACAGCAATATCCAGACGGAGTGATCTCAAAACCAAAGAACATGTGAGCAAGTTGGATCAAGACTCGCTGTTATACTACTGAGGCAATCAGCGGACTTAATCAACAAATTAGAATCCAGTGTATATATCATAGTTGCTGTGTAAGCTGTAACCAGTTTCAGTAACATGTTTTTTCTTTTTTTAAATAAAATTAAAAAAAGTATCAATTGTGATCAATTAATGTATTTACAGGGAGATCGGATAAACTAGTAAAACTGTTTCTGGCACTAGAAATGTGTCAGTAACACAATACTTCAGCTATAGCTCAGAACAGTGACGTTCTTGGCACAGGAGCAATCAAACATCTAAAGGCCACCAAAGTCATTTAAACTATTCTGCACCACCAGGTATAGCAATCAAAAAAGTAGAAAATGTGTAAAAAAAAAAAAAAAAAAAAAAGTCACTTGAAAAAAATCACTTTTATAACCAACTTAAAATGCTGTCCCTTTATAGCACTCAAACCATTTGTATGGAGTCAGCAGCAGTCTGGCTTGCGACTTCCACTTTGCGTTTATGGGGAAATTCTCACAGATCCTCATTTTCATTGCAGTAAATGTCACATTGTGTCTTCCCTTTCACATTAGAATATCTAAAGAACCTAAAGCAATAATCTGGCATTCCTTTGCTTGGAGTGACATTTATTATTGCTCTAAATACATCCCCTTGGGATGCAGAGGGCTTGTGATGGTGAACTGAATAAGTAAAAAGAAGCTCCACAGGGGAGTTGAATGGGTTAATATAAACACTTTTATAAAACATAAAAAAAAAAAATATATATATATATATATATATATATAGTGGCTATAAAAAGTCTACACACCCCTGCTATAATGTCAGGTTTCTGTGCTGTAAAAAAAGGAGACAAAGATAAATAATTTCAGAACTTTTTCCACCTTTTAATATGACCTATAAACTGTACAACTCAATTGAAAAACAAACTATTTCTTTTTTTTTTTTCTTCCCTCTACCTAAAAGATTTCATTGTGGTTGCATAAGTCTGCACACCCTCTTATAACTGGGGATGTAGCTGTGTTCAGAATTAAGCAAGCACATTCCAAATCATGTTAAATAGGAGTCAGCATACACCTGCCATCATTTAAAGTGCCTCTGATTAACCCCAAATATAGTTCAGCTGCTCTAGTTGGTCTTTCCTGAAAATTTCTTAGTCGCATCCCACAGCAAAAGCCATGGTCCACAGAGAGCTTCCAAAGCATCAGAGGGATCTCATTGTTAAAAGGTATCAGTCAGGAGAAGGGTACACAAAAATTTCCAAGGCATTGGATATACCATGGAACACAGTGAAGACAGTCATCATCAAGTGGAGAAAATATGGCACAACAGTGACATTACCAAGAACTGGAGCTCCCTCCAAAATTGATGAAAAGACGAGAAGAAAACTGGTCTGGGAGGCTACCAAGATGCCTACAGAAACATTAAAGGAGCTGCAGGAATATCTGGCAAGTACTGGCTGTGTGGTACATGTGACAACAATCTCCCATATTCTTCATATGTCTGGGCTATGGGGTAGAGTGGCATGACGAAAGCCTTTTCTTACGAAGAAAAACATCCAAGCCAGGCTAAATTTTGCAAAAACACATCTGAAGTTTCCCAAAAGCATGTGGGAAAAGGTGTTATGGTCTGATGAAACCAAGGTTGAACTTTTTGGCCATAATTCCAAAAGATATGTTTGGTGCATAAACATCACTGCACATCACCAAAGAACACCATACCCACAGTGAAGAATGGTGGTGGCAGCATCATGCTTTGGGGCTGTTTTTCTTCAGCTGGAACTGGGGCCTTAGTTAAGATAGAGGGAATTATGAACAGTTCCAAATACCAGTCAATATTGGCACAAAACCTTCAGGCTTCTGCTAGAAAGCTGAACATGAAGAGGAACTCCATCTTTCAGCATGACAATGAGCCAAAGCATACATCCAAATCAACAAAGGAATGGCTTCACCAGAAGAAGATTAAAGTTTTGGAATGGCCCAGCCAGAGCCCAGACCTGAATCCGATTGAAAATCTGTGGGGGGATCTGAAGAGGGCTGTGCACAGGATATGCCCTCGCAATCTGACAGATTGGGAGTGTTTTTGCAAAGAAGAGTGGGCAAATCTTGCCAAGTCAAAATGTGCCATGCTGATAGACTCATACCCAAAAAGACTGAGTCCTGTAATAAAATCAAAAGGTGCTTCAACAAAGTATTAGTTTAAGGGTGTGCATACTTATGCAACCATATTATTTTCTTTTTATATTTTTTCTTCCCTCTCAATAAAAGATTTCAGTTTGTTTTTCAATTGAGTTGTACAGTTTATAGGTCACAGAAACCTGACATTTTAACAGGGTTGTGTAGACTTTTTATATCCACTGTATATATATTACATTTGTGTTTCCATTTGTATATCTACAAATGCTCAGGTTTTCCAGAAAGTTATTGCACTGCACTCTATGAAATGGCACAGGGACATGAAAATGAGCCCATACTGCATTTTCACTCTTAAATCCAAAAAAACGTTTCTACATGGCTCCTTTTAGGCATTTGCTTGTCGTATTAAACAGCGTTAAATATAGCAGAGGATGGATTATGTAGAGGTCAGGAGACCTACCCATAGACAGCACTGTTTTGATCTTAAAACAGTTCTCATCAGTGTGGGCTGGTTTCTAGCTTGTGGAGGATGCTGAAAATGCACCATGGGCTCATTTGCATGTCCCCACCCACTTTCCCAGAGTGCAGTGCAAAAACCATATTTCCGAGAAACCTGAGCAAAAAATTAGTTAAACTTTTTTTTTAGACATCCAAATGTCCTACTCATTTTCTACTGTATATATATATATATATACCGTATATACTAGAGTATAAGCAGAGTTTTTCAGCCCTTTTTTGTAAGGCTGAAAAGGGCCCCCTCGGCTTATACTCGAGTCACTCTCCCCACCCCGTGTCTCTCTAGCCCTCTCCCTGTGACTCTCTAACCCCCCCCCCCCCCCCGTGTCTCTTTCCCTCCTCATTCTAAACCCCCCTCCTCACTTTACCCTCTAAATACCTCCCCCCTCACCTCATCTGCTCTCCAAGCTCCTTCCTGCGTCGAGACCTGGCCTATGCTAATGACGTGACGTCACATGAGCGCCACGTCATTAGCATTGGCCGGGTCAAGATGCAGGAAGGAGCGTGGGGGAGCAGCTGCAGATTGAGGTGAGGGCAAAGGGAGAGAGATAAAGTGAGGAGGGTTTAGGATGAGAATGGGGGGGTTGAGGAGGGGGGCTGAGGAAAGAGGTTGAAGAGGGGGGTTTAGGATGAGGAGGGGGGGCTGAGGAGAGAGGCTGAAGATGATGAGGGAGGATGAGAATAAGGAGGGGGGGTTGAGGAGGGTGATAAGGGAGGAGGGAGGGAAGAGGCACAGGGAAGAGAGAGGGGGGAAGAGACACAGGGAAGGGAGAGGGGGGGAGAAGAGACACAGGGGAGAGAGTGGGATACAGGGGGCAGCACATTTCCCACCCTCGGATTATAGTTGAGTCACTCATTTTTCCCAGTATTTTGTGGTAAAATAGGTGCCTCGGCTTATACTCGGGGGGGTGGGGGTGTGTGTGTATATATATATATATATATATATATATATATATATATATATATATATATATATATATATATATATATATATATATATATATATATATATATATATATATATATATATACACACACACCGACCATAAGCTAAATAATTATATATAATTAAAAAGTCTTACTCTATCTTCAGTGCCGCTTGATGCAGAGCAACTTCCAAATCCATTTAAATGCCTGTTCCCAAAAAACAGTGTTAGCTTACCTAGAAATAAGTGAAACATCCACTCTTCCAAAATAATTTATTCTGCCCAAACATTCCATAACTCATTTACCTTGCGAATGCCCAACTTTCTTAAATATGATGTCAAGAAATTAAGTGCACGTCCCGTGTACCCTCCGATAAAGAAGCTGACAGCCTTTCCGTACCAACACCCTGCATCCATTAGACAGACATTTTCTGAAGGCCACGTGGTATCCCTTTCATGGGAAAGGTATGCCCCCTACTGTATTGAATTAGCTGCCTTTATTGCAGACGTTTGATTGGTTCTCTGACGTGAACATCTAACTTTTTATATAACCTTAGTGTTGTGAGAGGGCAGAAAGCAAGTAAACAATTATGTCCGAGTGCACTATGTACATTTTCCATTCACTTCCAAAAATAATAGAATCATCAAGTAACTGTACAATAGCCACCTAAGGGGAGGCCAATCTCAAATTCAGCTTTTATTCATGATCACAAATTAGTCCCATCGCTGCCAGGCTTGGGGGGCTGCACTAAGCTGAATCTAAACTCAGTCATGTCATAAGCACCAATAGGGAAGCTCAGATTACTGCCTTGTATGGGGCCGGCAGTAGGACCATGCGTAGTTATTGACCTATACTCCAACTTAGGTCAGTAATATGCCCTGTTTAGCATGAACTTGTAAACACTTCAATAATACTTTAATAAGCCCTTGTATAAGATATCAGGTACTGGGAAAGACACTTCCACTTATGCAGATAGTGACATCAGGCAAGTTTAAAACACACTTTGTAATGCTTATTTAAAACCAAAGACCTTTAAATTAAGTGCTGGAAACTTAAAGTCTTCCTTGGGCCCTAGTCTTGAAAATATACCTTTCTGTTTTAATAGAAAGTATATGGGCAATTTTAGCAGAGCTATAGCTAATAAAAGATCCATCAATCCATGGGGGCAGCTAATTTTTACACCACATAAGAACTTTTGCCATATGTATTTTTAAAAGGCCACAGCAGAGATATGAAATATGGTAGGTGGGTGCCAATGGAAAAAAATATTTACAATTGGAAATTGGCAATTTTTATTTACTTGTAGTCTTATTAATATGTAGGAAAACAGCTTTGAAAGAAATACAGGGTAACAGTCACTGAGCTGAAGACATTCTCCATCTGTACAGTTACTGTTATGATTGACTAATTACTGGATACATCTTTTCCTTTCACAAATGGTTTTTAAGATGTCAGTAGCTGTCTGTTCAGATTGACATCTCAGAAGCCATATGCAGAAGGAAGTAGTTATTGTATAAACCATTCATCGCATAATTGGTACGGTTAAGAAGACCCGTGTGGGATGATTTTGTTAATGGAGTCACAATGAAGATGTACTAAATTCAAAGCTGATTTTCTATTACTAATTGACTTTTGCCAATATTATATTAGTACTTTATTATCTTACCATAAATGATAGAATATTTTTGGCCCTTTAATATATCAACCATATTTCACAAATATATCTGCAGTAAAAGTGGTTGGCATGTAGTGCTCCATTCATAAAGGACCAGCATAGTGCTACGTTTACAACATACATTGTGGAAGAACTAGACTTGATAATGGGCAACATGTTTTACTAGGCTCTCACTGTTTACTCTGGACAACTCTTATGCGGATTACTTTTTTTTTTCTTTACAAGATGTCTTGTAAAGCCAAGCAGCTACCAATTAAATCTCTGGAAAGCACAAAGTGAGGATGACATTTCAGTTGTAGCAGGTGAAAGCTTCTGTGCATACAAGGTCTGCTCCTAGCAATAGGTCCAAAAGAGTAGCTTCCACTGCTGCATATGTATATATATATATATATATATATATATATATATATATCTTCTTTTTAACTTAGAGGGTATTCAAAAAAAAAAAAAAGGCATATTATAAATGTAGGATTTGTATATGCCTAAAGCATATTGTAAATATAAAACTACAGTGGTCCTTTCCCAGGTCTTGCAGATGGAGCTTGGTAGATCTGTTTAGAATATACTACAGTAGAGACAATAGACAGGATCCAGGAATGCTTTTGAGACGTCTGCATAACAACCTCTACCCATGATTTCTGCACAAACCCTTGGGAGATATAACAAACTGAATTAAACCTGACATAACCCTTCCTATACAGCAGCCTCATCTGGCAGCAAAAGGGGTTAACACAGTGACCGCTTTCCTAGTATGTCATCCAAGGTGCTCAAAGTCCAGGAAATAAACATTTACTGTGACACCATTTCAAAATAAGGGGAGTAAAAAATAAAAATGAAGCTTGTATCCTGTTCAAGATGGAGATTCCAAATAAAAAATGCCACCATGGTGTTCAGTCACAAAGATTCACAATCTCCTCAGCTAAGAAATGGTTATTACCCACTCCACCGTGTGGTCATCTCACAAATGTATGTACAGACAAGTCAGTAAAAAGAGGTCTCTCGGATATTGTCATTTTATCCTTTGGGAATTATGAACCGCTCCTCAGCTTCCTACACACAATGCCCCATTCCAGGGCAACGAGGGTTATTTGACAGGTGCAATTGTACCCTGACTGCGAGCTGCAATCCAAGCCATGAAAGTATCCCTGTAAAGAATAGGAGAGAGAGTTAGAACATGCATGAGTCACAATGGCATATCCTGCTAATGGCAGATCATTGCTATTAATTGATGATTAGCCCTGGGGCTCTAAATCAGTAGAAAAGAAAAACACCAGATGTGCCGATACACAAAGAAGCAAATTATATAATCAACATAAATACCCCCTTGGGGTCTGCCAATGCGCAAGTCCTCTCCCACACATTAGATTAATAGGCCACAATAAGAAATTTGTGGCAATACCTACCATTATAAAAAAAATCCATACTGGCTGAAAAGGTACTAATTGCACGCTTCCATTGAAGTGGTAAATGCAATAACTCAACTGATAAATTGTTATTGCCTATAGTTTTAAATTAAACCATATTTGGGACCTCCACTGTGCCATTTTAGACATAACATCGGACCTGGGTACATGCAAACATGAAGTGTACAGACGGTGTCCGTCCTCACCTGCAGTGCTTTACCACACACTCATTGCTGCAGTACTCGTTGTCCCAATCCTTGCATTCCACAGGGGGATTTTCACATCCAGAACGGACACATTGAGGCTGGGGAGAGGGACTGCGAGGAGGTGAGCCACTCACCAGTTCCACATCCATCTGAGGTGGAGGAGACTCCTGTGTGAGAAGCAGGAGATCACTTGAATGTAACACTACAGTACATAACACAATAATAGATGGCATTACACACACAATAATGCTATATCATGTCCAGCACACAGGCAGAGCTGGCCCTGCTCCCTGATAGACACAGGTAGGAGGAGACAACGCTCAACTTGAGGAAAAAATTGACAGTTTAAAAAAGTTGAGAACATTTTTTAACTTTTGTTTAGTTTTAAACTGCATAACATTTTTTAATAGCCTATGCCCAGCAAACAACATATGAGCTTTACTTGTAAATACACTACAGTGGTCATTTAAAGATCAAGTTTGGGAACCACTGTAGTAGATAGTGATTAGCAACAGAGGTTTCAAGAGCTGAACTCTGAGGCTTTTCTTGTGGCTCCCATTCTGTCATACTGTGCTGACGAAAGAAGGACAGCAATTTTCTATGCGTTTCCATTCCATACTCTGATTGTGACAACCTGCCCCTTTATTCTCCCTTAAAGGGACACAGAACTCACTAAAACATATGGATAGAGGACTGAAAGTCAAGTTGAAAAGCAGTTTACATTTTTTAGAATTGATATTGACAGCTAGGATGCAGTCACTTGTGTGCTCTGCAGGGATGAAGTGATAGAAAGATGAATGGATGACCACACTACAGAGCTCAAAAGCACAATTTTTAACTGCGCTTTTTCTATGAAAAAAATATAGAACTATCACCAGGATATATAATACTGCTACTTTGCTGCCTGATGCTCTGTCCACTATGCTGCTTGAGTAGATGAATCAAAACAGAGTATAAGCATTAAAGGGAAAAGTAACACAACGGTTTGTTTTTTTAAGCGCATGTTTTAAAAATTAAATTACGCTCAGGGCTGGCAGAGGAGCAGTTAAACTTCTGAATATGTTTTTGTGCTCTGAAACCTTTATTTCAAAGAAGAACATACACTGTGTCACATTAACACATTTTACAATTATTCTTAGGGCACTGCCTCATACATACAGAAGTAATGGGAGCGATTTGAACGAATTTCATCACCAAACTAAAATGACTACTACTAAATCAACTCAGCAACACTTTCAAAAAGGAAAACACCTTTTCATCTTGTGTTTTGACCTAAATTTAACTAGCCAACATCATTAAACATATTTTATTTCCTAAAAGTATATAATGTTTTTATATATATATCCCCATATGTGATAAGCCTAGCACAAAAAAGTCAATGGTCACAGTATCTGGGAAGGTCACAGTTAGGGAACTACAGGAAGTTAATAGCAGGCAACAAATCCACTGAATTATTGCTCAAATCTAAAAGCTTACGTTTGTGATCGACAATACTTTAAGGAACAGATGTATCAAACCCATAGGAGAAGCACTTAGTAATAGACAAGTTTTAGTAAAGGAACTTACCTCCTGCACAACTTCAGTCAATAGCTCCAGCTGTTCAGGTGGTGAGGCGGGGATCTCAGGAGAAGGTGACACACTGATGATTGGAAGGCTCTGCCCCTGGACCTGCACTGCCTGGGGTTGTGGCTGCAGCGGAGGGGGTATAATCTTTATTTGCAGGGGAGGAGGCTGGTGCAAGCTAAGCCGTACTTTCTGCATCGGTTGCAGTGGAGGGGGAGCCTGCAAAATAGTTATTGATGGCTGCTGTGCTGTGGGCATCTGCTGGAGCCGGGGAGGCTGCTGCATCTGCTGCAACGGAGGGGGCTGGAGGCGGGGGGGGCAGCTGCATGGCTGCTTGCAGCACTGAGCGGGTCACTCTCTGGGCCTGAGGGCTGGGCTGTAGCTGATGCAGGGGGATTCCCCGTGAGGTTACTACAGTGGCTGGGATTACCGTCACCATGCCCTGAGACATGGCTATGGATGTGGGTATTTGCCCTGCCTGAAGCATTTGCTTTGAGATTATTATTTTGGTAATACTTTGCTGAGGGGGAGGTGACGGTTGAGGGGGCGGAGTGGAAGCAGGAGCCGACGTCACACACTGTGGGATGGTGGGAGCTGTAACCACAGATGTAGAATGAACTGGGGATTCTTGAATGAGAGTTGGGGCAGCTGGGGGAGGATCCAAGTCCACGGAGTCAACGACAACCTACAAGAAAGAATTGGTATCAGTAGGGTACGGCACAGGACATCAATTCACATAAAGGAGATACAATATTGTGTTAACATGGAGCAAGTGCTACAGACTTGTACAGAATGATAGTTTTTACCACACTAGTTTTCTGGAAGACTTTGTTTTACATTACTTATGCCATGTACAGATAATCTCATAGCTTTTCCCGTTTCCCTATAGACAGTTCAGGCGTAAACAATTATACACTGAAAATAAAGAAATGTACAATTCTCATGTATGAGCTTCCATGTATGAAAGAATGGTGTAGAATTTTACCTGTGACAACTGGTTTGCTTTGTACAGAGCCAGCGCTTTCAGATATTCCTTTTTAGCAGCCTCTGTTTTCCTTTTATAAACCTGTAGGTACATATATAAAATTCATTCAGATGGGAAATTCCATTTATATAGATTTGGCTGACAGCCAACACCTTATATTTGTATTGGCAATAGTTAAATATTACAGCATTAAAGGACCACTGCAGTTCCAGAAAAAAAAAAAGAAAAGACCCTTGTTTGTCAGGTATTTACCAAACTAATAATATTAGTAGCTGTGCAAGCCATGGGCATAAAAGTATATATTTTTTGTTTTATTACATTTTAAGTCTCTAATTAGGAATATGTGAATCCAACTTGTATTACATCCTCAGAGCGGAATCATGAGAGGGTGTGTTTGGTCTATCAGTGGATAAAGAGGTGAGGAAGGAGGGAACAGAGAGCCTTTGTTAAGATAATTGGATAAGACTGAAATTGACAACAGTCCCATTCTGTCTCCCAGGCTCATCACTGAAACATTAGCTCTCCAGAAATGTAATCACCCTCTACACACATAGAACTTCCATTGATGTATCACTGATGCAGTGGTCCTTTAATCTTTTTTATAAGTTAAACCCCCCAAAATGCCCCACACACCCCTAAGTGCATACCTGTTTTTGCTCCTCCCCCAGACTGTCCCACATGGATGCCACAATTTTGGACACTTCGCCAAACGTGGCATTGGGGTTCTGTCCTTTAATTGCAGCCTGAGTGTCACGGAAGAATAGGGCATATGCAGACAATGGCTTCTGAGGCTCGTTGGGGTCTTTCTTTTTTTTCTTCTTGGGAGTTTTCTGCTTCTTGGCTGGCTCAACAACAATGGTTTTAGGTGCAGTTATCTGTAAGCAAAAGGTCAGAGCTATCAAAAAGTCAGATCTGAAATACTGCAGTTTACAGACCGGAGGGGAAATATAGTGTGTATAAAGCAGCTGTGTACTACAGTAGGAATAAAGTGTATACAAGTGCATTATCCAGGTCTTACCCTTCTGAAGTCTTCCATATCCTCATCATGCAGAGAGCTTGTTGGTGATGGGGTGGGGGAGAGATGATCATCAGGAGACTGAACAGGAGGCAAGATAGTTCCTCCACCAAGGCTAAGCCCAAGCTGGGAGCTCAGCTCCGACTGGTCGATAGTGGTAAGCTGGTTGTGAGCCAGAAGACCAGATGACATATCTGCCATTGATACATCTATGGTGACAGGTGGATTGGCACTATAAGGGGTGACAATAGGGTGGTCCAATTCCTGTTTTAAAAAAAGCAGAGACCAAGAGTAACCAACATATACTTCTCTTTATTTCCTCAAACTATTTTGCTCAGTTTGACTACCAATGCTGATCTTGACACACAGGGTTTTTAACTTTCAACTTCTATTTTGCAGTTGTTTCAAAATAATTGCTCAACAATCTTATGAATCCTTGAGGTTGTAAGTTTGTGAGTTTTCAACCCTGAATGGAGCTTTGAAAGCACTGGGAAAGCACTATGGACACTGTGTGTTAATATTGCTATTGTTTCTGCCTTAAACTTACCCATATATAGCGCTACGGAATATGTTGGTGCATTACAAATAAATATTATTAATAATAATAATAATAATAATGAGACCGTTCTCTTACAGCTTTCTCCAGCTTACAAGATCACTTTAATTCCCTTGATCTTAATCTACGTGTTTCACATACTCCTCATTTAGCTTATTCAACAATAAATCTCTTTGTGCTGTTACTTCATAGCATACAAGTGTGACATCCCTTTTCCTGTTTAAAAGCATTTGGCTCCCCCTGTGACTTTTTTTTAATTAGAAGGAAGAAAAAGTAATGGAAAGTTTGATGGGACAGTTATATTTAGATGACCTATGATCTTTTATCAACTTAAGTGGCTAGGATGTAATCTACTGGAACTTGTGAATATCAAGAAAGATAAATCTGTCAGTAGTGTTCTGCTGTGATACCAAAATTAACCAATGAGCATGTACATAAGTTGTCCCATCAGAGAACATCTCAATCTTGGGTAGCCTTAGAAGTGGACAGCTTTGGTTGAATGTCCCATAACTCTGAATGGATCTGACTTTTATTGCTAATTTATACTATTTGCAGCTATAAGTGGAACTTGAGACACCTAACTGCCTTATGTTCACAAAAAAAAAAAACTTACTGGACCAAATAGCATTTTTTCCCCCCAAAAAAAATGTTCATGCTGGCATTACAAGCAGAAAATAATGGTTTCATTGTTGATCTAAAGACCAAGATTCAATTTCATTTTAGACTGTATATTTTTGAGGACTACAACTTAATTTAACATGACAATGCAGTTTTGTATTGCTAAAAATTGAATACATTGCCTGAACTCAAAAAGGATAGAGTAACTGGCTTGCAGAGGGGGCAGAATAACAGCAAGTAAGGTGATTCAATAATGAAAGCCCCGTGACAGATTTGGTTCTTCAATAAATATGAAGATTAGACCATAATTCAAAAGAGGTATCCTTCACATATTGAGTGAGCATAACTTTATCTAAAAATATTACAGGAAGCAAATAATGAATTGCTTTTGCTGTAAATTACAAAAGAGATCCTTACCATGGCCAATCCAGTTCCAAGCAGCCCACCACCTTGCTCCATCACCTCGTGGGTCATCTCAACTGGCATATCCAGAGTCTGTACCCCATACTGGGCGGCAAATGCACCATCCTGAACCCCCGTAGGATCTCCAAGATCAAAGTGACCGACAACATCAGAGACTGCTAGAGAGGGGTCTGAATCTAGCGAGATTGGTGGGATCTCAAACTCCTCATCTCCGAGGCTGGGTGTGTGGAATGTCTTTAAAAAAAAAAAAGATAGAAAATAAAGAAACTTATCAGGAACTTGACCAAGAATCAACAGCTAGAGCTCATTATTTTAAGTTGAAGATAGAACATTTAAGGGCAGTGCTTTATAGAAAGTTACCATGTAGGGAGAACACGGCTCCACAAACACTGGTGGCTAGATTGCACTAAAAATAGCAGCCTGGCTACCAATATAATTATGGTTTACTTTTGTAGACGTATTCCCAGATCGCAGGCACACACATACAAAGGACTTTTGAATTTGCTGCTCTGGTGCAGTGCATTGTGGGGCAATGATATTTCCTAACAAGAAGCCCGGCAAATTCAAAATTGCTTTGTATGAGGGCAGCGATGAGCTGAGATCTCAGCACTGGGTAAGAATGCGGGCTAAAGCTGCCGGGTATGCCAACGGTGCAGAGACATGTTGCAGACGAATTAAGAAGGGTCCTAATTCCTGCCAATCCATGCAGCTTCTATCACTAGTCTGCAGATTTGTACCATAGAAGTTACAAACCATAAGTAACGCAGATCTATGTATGTATATTGTAGTAACCATGAGTGTCCAGTAGTCCAGATGATTAATCAGAGTATTGCTGTATAAAGGGATACATTTTATTGGTCAGACATTTTATTTAGAGACACAAACTTTTCAGAGCTCCTGTATACCTAGGTGGTCTCCTAACCAGGCCCAACCATGCATGACCTCATTAGAGATGTGACCTCTTGGTTCCCTGACTGGAATCAAACCCATGTCACAGCAGTGAAAGCACTGAATCCTAACCACTGGACCACCAGGGAACTACACCTCTCTTTATCAAGTCAGAGGCAGTACTGGTTTAGATGTTCCCTTTACATTAGAATTAATGTATAGCTCTATCCTGAGGAAAAGTTTATTATTTTAATGAAAATAAAAATATTAGTTACTGAGATACAAAATTGCAATGTTTGCCTAATAAATGCATTTAAAACGTATTTTATTGACCTCACATGCATTTTCATTACTTAGTATTGACTTGTTACATTCTACTCCAGATATAAGTATAAGATTATTTGCATCTAATTACCGTAACTTCAAATCAACGAAGGACGACTCACTCATTTAAATCTATGTGCCTTAAAAAAACACAAACTGAATGGGTACTAAAGATGATCATGCAAACTTTGATAAATAATAGAGGAACTTTTAACTGTCAAGCCTTATTATTCTAATCTAGAAGGTCCCAGACTGTAGTCAGCGGACCAGCACGGGTGTGAGCTTTGTTCAAGTGAGATTACAAAAGAAAAATAAAATTAAGAAATAGAATAAAATGCATATAAAAAATAGTAGTGAA
This sequence comes from Discoglossus pictus, assembly GCA_027410445.1. Classification (NCBI taxonomy): domain Eukaryota; kingdom Metazoa; phylum Chordata; class Amphibia; order Anura; family Alytidae; genus Discoglossus; species Discoglossus pictus. Next base: position 389,379,906 of record CM050163.1, read on the forward strand.
GTGCCTAAGCACTAGATTTCATTGCAGGCTATTTAGCAATTACAGATTACTGTGCAATATTGCCAAACAGGCAGAAAAATCATTAACTGGTGCACAAAGAACCTCAGCAGTGATCAGACCACCAAGACCAGAGTTAAAGGACCACTAGCGTGTCATATTTATATTTGCTATTTTGAAGAACTTGACTTGGCCTTACTCTGACAGAGTTGTACTGTCAAGGATTATGTGTTGAGGGTGTTTTTAATAGAAAAGTCAATACAGATTGTATATGTGTCCACTGTTATTAACTTTTATTTGTAACGAGCCAACATATTCTGTAGCGCTGTTTCTCTCAGGTTTCTATTTTAGTTAGATACAAAGACAAAATGTCTATCATTACAAAAAAATTGAATATAATAGTTAAAACGTAAAGGCTGCAGTTATTTTGAACTGTGTTAAACCATTCTCAACTATTATATTCAATTTTTTTGTAATGATAGACATTTTGTCTGTATCGAAGTAAAATAGAAACCTGAGAGAAACAGTCAGCTCTACAGAATATGTTGGCACGTTACAAATAAAAGTTAATAACAGACTACACATATATATGATCTGTATTGACTTCTATTAAAAACACCCTCAATACATAATCCTTGACAGTATAACTTAGTGACAGAGTAAGGCCACACAGAATATCCCGTCCACTACAGACTTGCAGGGCTCTGTTACGTGGCACACGTGTCAAAATCCCACTGAGCTATTACATGCCGCCTGTAGCAAACAGTTACAAGTAAATCTGTGCAAGTGATCACTATTCTATGTGTGCTTCTACCTAATGTGAGAATACATGACTCCTGGAAAAAACCCTACGTGTAAACAACTTCCCACAGCACCAGCTATAGCCATTTGGGTTTAACAAGAATTTTTAACAAGAGAAAAAAAAGAGCACCTGGATTTGATTCAAGAAAGAGTACCCTGCAGATAGCTGCTCTCCTGTAATGTGCAGAGGATCCATACCAAGTGTAACTATTAAATAGTAACACATACATAGCAGGCTCCATTCCCCTGGTCTGCATGGTATATACAGCAATGCAGGGAACGATTCAAACTGTTCCAGTCCCAAACTAAAAGACTAAGAACTCGGGCAACTATTTTCCCCCCCCCCAAAAAAACTACTTTTTCTACATAGCTGTCATCACTTTACCAGATGGTGCAGATGACTTGAGTATTATATACTAAAATAAAAGTATGACATTTTTTTATACATTGAAATGGCTTCACTTACCTCTGTCCCAGTCAGGAAAGGGTGGCCGGACCCCGTGATGGTCAAATAACTGTCATTGCCGCCCGGAAACTATAATTTAGAAGAGACAATGATGGTATTAATTTGGGCCTTTAAAGTGTAGGATTATCATCTATAAACCTGGATAAACACCGACACCTGAATCACATTATAACAGAATATTCGGACAACACAATAGATGTAGTGCGTATACTAACACATACATAATAGAGATGGCAGCACAATAAATGTATTCACAGGTTTGTCTTCTATACTCCACAGTTGAGCTTTAAATGAATGTTTTTATATCATGTGACTGATAATTGGTTCATATGACCATTACTTGTGGGATAGGTTAGTGCCATCACATCCCAGCCCCTCACCTTGCTCTGTCCATATACTCCATACAGCTGATGGGAAGGTATTAACCCCTGAGCATCCAGGGAGCAGGAGGGTCCCTCATCTCCTGTATACAGCAGGTGGTGGCTGGGAGGTCCACTGCCACCATCACTGCCATCAGACTCAAGACCAGAGAAGAAGTGTAGGTCCATGAACAGATGTAATGTGTGTGCCCAGCTCCTTATATACCTTATGGCTCCCTATTTGTGGCAACATACACAGTAATATAATAAGACTACCAGCAAGCTAGACCTCACTGGGATCAACATAAAGGATCTAAAGGGACACAACTCAGGTGCAAGTACTGACAACAAGGCATGTGTTCATATGATCAGTGAGCCCTGGCCTGTACCACATGATATGCAGGATAAGGAGACTCATAAGTGTATCGACCCTGTGTGTTATGGCGTCACACACAGGCGTGTAGTATATGTATAAGAAACAGAAGAGCACAGTGACTAGTTACACATAAACACTAATGTGATTATACAAGGGACCATCACTATCAGTACATATGACCAGGCAGTAATGATAACTGGCAGGTCATGTGACCGTTATTTGAGCACGGGCTCCTGATCTCACTGTAGATGGCTAAAGCACCTCATTGTATGGCGAGATCTCGTTATACACCGCGCTATTATAATTCATTGACACATATCAATGACCGGATCGACCACTATTTCTATCACACAACAAACACACGGGGCTCTACGCAGCTAACGCTTCAGGATTAAATATCCGCCAATTCGCGCGTCACACCAATTGCATAAATAGCCGCCAATCAGCACCCACAATGCCTAATACGTCACAGACCGAGCCACGCTCTCACTCCAACGCTCGACTTTCCGCGCGCCATATGCAAATGAGAAAAACTGAAACCACGCCTCCTAATAGTACTCAGTCACGCGTACCTAACAGAGCCCACGGGCGTCCATGTTTAGTGAGGGCAGAATAGGGAGTAAGCATGGAGATCAGTTGCTTCCACATAGTGGATATCCGCAGGATGCATATATATATATATATATATATATATATATATATATATATATATATATATATATATATATATATATATATATATATATATGTTTATATAAGAGAGAGAGGGATATCCTACAGGAATGAGCACACTCAGCCACAACAGGTTAAAGTCACTGTGTATATATACACATTCATGACAAAGTATCTCTCATCTGATAAGTGTAAGGGTCACATTCACCTATAGGAAGTGACCTTCATTATGGAGCAGCCATACAGAATGACAACCTCTGGCCCATACTCAGATTACAATGGCTACATTCTGCATTGTTCTCCGCTTAAGCACAATTGTGAGAATCAATCTGAGAATGTGCAACTGCTGTGAGAAATCAGGATCTTCCCCATTATCTACCCGTGCCACTCATAGTATGTAGAACCTGTAATCTACCACAACCCTAAGAATATATCGCACAGGAGAGTGCGGCAGCATAGAGGACAAATAATAGGAAAGGGCCAAAAACAACTATCATATGTAGGATTTTTTTCTCTAGTTTTCTATCCTGTTATGGTGTAGGGAAATGTCCACCCCTGCAGTACAACCTTCAACCGCTAGATGGCGCCTTCCAATGTGAGAGAAGTTCTAAGCTTATCATGTTAGCCTAACCCTTGACCTAATAGTTTACCTAAGCCTTGACTCTGATATGGCACCGGTATATCGGCAGCGCCATCTAGTGGATGCTCACCGCTACTGCTGCTACCTTGTGCTGCGCTACCATACGAGGATAGGACCGAGACCTGGAGTTTGTTTGTACCGTAGTATATTTATGTGCATATAACAGTGTACAAATATATATTGTATGTGCCTTTAAGACTTTGGACAGTTTGCCCTTTGTGTTGAATCGTAGCATTTTTAAAAGATGCCAAAATTGTATTCAGTTTGTAAGCGCTGGTGAGATCATACACAATTTCCAATCTTAAACCATTACCCTGACATCTAGTGGATGCTCACTGCTCCTGCCTGTGCTGGCAGTGCACTGGAGGACTAATAAAGGAAAGTACCTGTACTTATCTCTTTTTTAGTCTGAAGAAATGTTGGCCATGGAGTAGTCACTCTCATATAACAGAAGAAGGGTCTTCCATTAGGAAACAAGCACACACATACATCAAGTTACACTCATTGAGGTGAGGTTCACTCATCATGCAAGAGCTAGTCACATTCATATACAATAAGCTACACAACGTAACAGGACCGATCCAAATAAACTAGGCATGTGCACAGCAAGCGATTATGTTTAGAGTGACAAACATCAGGAGGAGTGACACAAACACCTATCGCAGGGCTAGTCAATTATTGTTCCCAAAATTCACCAAGGTCCAAATGTTTTTCTGAAAATAAAGTTAAGTCCCGTGATAAGCATTGGTATATACAATTATGCTGAATACCAATCCATCACCGAGTAGTTACATACAGCAGGCAACATGTATACGGTTAGGAAGTGATCATATACACAGAGGTAATGAGATGAGTTAGATACATGATTAGTAAACCTGATGATTCCAGAACTTTAGTTAATTAAATCACCTTAAAATATCATCAAGCACAAATGGTGCAAAAAAACACACAGCATTTGTGGACTATGGACCAATGAGCATTAATTCCAACAAATGAACATTTCCTGTCATTTGTATTGTATCTTGCACCAGACAATTAACTAATAAAGTAGAATAAAATCCAACTAGAGAGCCAGTTGTTAGACTTGACAGTCAATAGTTTTAATAAGAAACAGCTAACTGGTCAGCTTGGCCTATTGCTTATGAGAGATGATCTAAGTCAGTGGTTTGTATCCTTCCTGATCTGGGGATAGGGTGTGGACCTCCTTTGAGATGCAGAACATTTTTAACAGGGTAATACTACATAGTTTTGCTTCAGATTCGAACAGAGTATGTTTTAAAGAGAGCTCCTCCGAGAAGTAACTGCAGAGCAAATAACTCATTTGTATATCATGTAGCACAAGGTGTGATAAATCTAGGGAGCCATAGCTACTAAAATGTTTACTGCTGGCTCCTATATTTTTAGTTATTATACACTATTTTATATATATATATATATATATATATATATATATATATATATATATATATATATATAATATGTGTGTGTCGTTCAGTTGTGTACAACGCTCTGTGAGCTCATAGACCGCAAAAAACACCCATGCTCATCCACTTGGTATTCATGGTAGAGATACTGGAGCGGGTTGCCAGTTCCTTCTCCAATGGACCACAGCATACAGCTCTTGGTAAACCTAGGTGGTCTCCCATCCAAGTACTGACCAGGCCCAAACCTACTCGGCTTCATGGTGGTGTGACCTCTTGGTTCCCTGACTGAAATTGAACCCAGGTTGCAGTGGTGAAAGCACTGAATCCTAACCACTGGACCACCAGGGAAACACACACACACACTATATATATATATATATATATATATATATATATATATAATATATATATATATATATATAATATATATATATATATATAATATATATATATATATATATATATATATATATATATATATATCCTTGCTCAAATTTTCTGGCTCCTAAGTTTCAGATACATTTGTCAGCCCCTGATAGAGCATGTAAGACTAGTGATGAAAATGTTGCCCTAAGAGTTTTCCCATGTCTAAGTAGTGGGTTAAACTTATTTTTTCACTATTTGTCTAAAGGTGGATAGCACATGTGGTGACATGGTGCCCCTTTAACTAAAGAGAAGTTCATCAATAATCTATGTATAAATTATGACTAATGGTAGGGGTGTGTTTAAAGTTTTGGGCTCTACTCATCCCTCTTTGTTCTTGAAGACTGACACATAAGGTCTTAGGGACTGGCAGTTGAGAAGCACTGATCTGAAAGAAACTGGCACAAAATCATAATGTTTTTATTTTTCACTATTGTGCTGACAATTCTCATTAACTGAAACTGTTCTTGTGTTAAAATGATTCTGTACCCGCCCTAACTTACAAAGAAATAGGACACAGAGAGACAACACTGTTTTTCCTCTTATCTCACACTTATGTATATATTCATATATTGAACTCACACACTTGATTGACCAAGTCCTTTATTTATGATGCCTGTCTTCTGTCCAACATTGGTTTGATATTACTTAGAATCACTGTTCTGTAGATTCTAATCAGTATTGCTCCTGACTTTATAAATAGAAGGGCAACTCAAGAGCTTGTCACTAACTAATATGTTTGTCCAATAAAACGGTATTGCTATATACTGCAATACGCATAATATTCATTATATATATATTGGATACTGGTTGTATGCCATAGTATACGATCTCAAACATCAATTGTTTATGTGGATTTGTATCCTACATTGTTATAGCATATTACATTTACAATGCTTAGTGTCTTTTAAGTCCGGGCTTGCCGAATGTATCTGAAGCCTTGGTCAAGCCCTTACAGGCTCATATTATTCTTCAATGCATTTAGACTGTAACTGTGCTGTCTTAGGTGAGTTTTAAATAGCCATATATTGTACTATTCATTTCTTGTGTTAACTACAATTATTAATGAGGCTCACTATATTTTTTTTATGAGTCCTTAACAAATATCAGGCACACGCTTGCCAATGGCGACCTCCAAATGTCAACTGGCATCTAAGTCTGTGCATTTATTTTCAGACTATTGTATGTATTCTGGCATCCAGAAGCTCAAAAACAGCCCATGCTTCGGCATATTGGATTATGAACCACAGCAATGGGGGAGTGATAAGTATGTAATGCTACTTCAGTCTGCAGCAGGCAGCCCGTCCTGTCCACAGATGGGGACTGGGAGAGAGCAGGGCTCACAGCTCATGAGAGAATAAATAGAAAAGGTGCCAAGGCAAGGGAATAGATTGCAGAGATGCAGGGTGCCCAGAAGAGTGAGAGGCTAAGAGCATTCTGCCAATATTCTCTGTGTAAAACACTAGTTATGAAAAAACCTTCTGAACATATGTTTATTAAATATATATAGTATGTCACATTGCATTAAAAATGCTGAAGGTATTGATGGATATGAGGGATATGGAGTATAGAATGTAAGGAGGAGGGACAAATTGTCCTCAGAGTAAGCAGCCACTCCTATGTGCAACTCTTTCCTGGGGCGCAGCCCCATTGATACATTCAACTTCTTAATAAACATTGAATCCCTCAGTGTATGAAGTTACTGTTTCTCTGTGGAAGTATCTCTCCCTCGTCTATAGGCACTTTCACTCACTAGAAGTGAGTACCCCTCACTGCAAAGCACTCTCAAAATGCAAGTCTCCCTCATTTATCACTGAGACGCATACAGATTGCAAGTACCCCACTGAAATGAATCACTGAGCTAGTAGTACTCATATGCAGCAATGCATTTCCATTCCACACAATAAGTTAGCATCTTGCATTGAAGAGCGCACACACACACACTGTAAATGATCCTCCCTCATTGTGTACAATACATTGGACAGGAGGGTCCTTACTGAATGGTATCCACACATTTGAAGTTTATCACATTGGGCATAACTTTTTTTTTTTTTTTTTTAGTAAAGACACATTTTAATGGACTTATTCACTGCCAGCACTAATATACTGCTGTTGACTCTCAAAACAGTAGAAAAATATTAGATGAGTAGCCTTCACAATGTATGAGATATTGGAAGCAAATGTCTCCAATTGGCACATACCAAATCCTGCCTCAAAGCCATCAGCCCCTCTACCGGCCCCTCAGTGCATGCCCTGTGTGCATCATCCCTGCCCCTCAGCGCATGCCCTGTGTGCATCACCCCTGCCCCTCAGCGCATGCCCTGTGTGCATCACCCCTGCCCCTCAGCGCATGCCCTGTGTGCATCATCCCTGCCCCTCAGCGCATGCCCTGTGTGCATCACCCCTGCCCCTCAGCGCATGCCCTGTGTGTATCACCCCCTCTTCCTGCCCCTCAGTACATGCCCTGTGTGTATCACCCCCTCAGTACATGCCCTGTGTGTATCACCCCCTCAGTACATGCCCTGTGTGTATCACCCCCTCAGTACATGCCCTGTGTGTATCACCCCCTCAGTACATGCCCTGTGTGTATCACCCCCTCAGTACATGCCCTGTGTGTATCACCCCCTCAGTACATGCCCTGTGTGCATCACCCCCTCAGTACATGCCCTGTGTGCATCACCCCCTCAGTACATGCCCTGTGTGCATCACCCCCTCAGTACATGCCCTGTGTGCATCACCCCCTCAGTACATGCCCTGTGTGCATCACCCCCTCAGTACATGCCCTGTGTGCATCACCCCCTCAGTGCATGCCCTGTGTGTATTACCCCCTCTTCCTGCCCCTCATTGCATGTCCTGTGTGTATCACCCCCTCTTCCTGCCCCTCAGTGCATGCCCTGTGTGTATCACCCCCTCTTCCTGCCCCTCAGTACATGCCCTGTGTGTATCACCCACTCAGTACATGCCCTGTGTGCATCACCCCCTCAGTACATGCCCTGTGTGCATCACCCCCTCAGTACATGCCCTGTGTGCATCACCCCCTCAGTACATGCCCTGTGTGCATCACCCCCTCAGTACATGCCCTGTGTGCATCACCCCCTCAGTGCATGCCCTGTGTGTATTACCCCCTCTTCCTGCCCCTCATTGCATGTCCTGTGTGTATCACCCCCTCTTCCTGCCCCTCAGTGCATGCCCTGTGTGTATCACCCCCTCTTCCTGCCCCTCAGTACATGCCCTGTGTGTATCACCCACTCAGTACATGCCCTGTGTGTATCACCCCCTCAGTACATGCCCTGTGTGTATCACCCCCTCAGTACATGCCCTGTGTGTATCACCCCCTCAGTACATGCCCTGTGTGTATCACCCCCTTTTCCTGCCCCTCAGTACATGCCCTGTGTGTATCACCCCCTCTTCCTGCCCCTCAGTGCATGCCCTGTGTGTATCACCCCCTCTTCCTGCCCCTCAGTACATGCCCTGTGTGCATCACCCCCTCAGTACATGCCCTGTGTGTATCACCCCCTCAGTACATGCCCTGTGTGTATCACCCCCTTTCCCTGCCCCTCAGTACATGCCCTGTGTGTATCACCCCCTCTTCCTGCCCCTCAGTGCATGCCCTGTGTGTATCACCCCCACTTCCTGCCCCTCAGTACATGCCCTGTGTGTATCACCCCCTCTTCCTGCCCTGTGTGTATCACCCCCTCTTCCTAACCTGTGTGTATCACCCCCTCAGTACATGCCCTGTGTGTATCACCCCCTCTTCCTGCCCCTCAGTACATGCCCTGTGTGTATCACCCCCTCTTCCTGCCCCTCAGTACATGCCCTGTGTGCCCAGTACCACTCAGCCCTCCCGCTACTCGTTATCCCACGTCACGGAGTCACATTGTTACACCTCCTGTGTGTGCGGCCCTGCCAGCTGCCCTCACTAGCCCCTCATCATTTCTCCACCACTGTCGTCTTAAGAGATCGCGGGGGAGCTTGACCCACCCTCTGTACTTATATTTATGACCCGAATCTCCCCGACAACCCCATCGTTGATCTCTCTCTCACCTCCATCTTCCCAGCCGATTCTCCCCCTTCTTCTTTACACACTGTCCCTGCCTCTACCAAGATGGCGTAACTTCCTCTTCCTGTAAAGAAGGCGATGCCATCTTGGTGAAGGCAGATAGTAGTAACTAAAGCTAAAGAGAAGCAACAGAAGTTTTGTGCAGACGACCTCCGCCTAGACCCTCTCTATAATAGCGCTGGACTGGATCCCATGCAGGGAAAAGACTCCCGGTATAGTAAGATTCATGCCAGAGTGCAGATCACCTCCTGTGGAGACAGAGTCAGCTTCAGGAGGATAGAGCGCCGTTCACAGGAACAGTAGAGAGCGCCTGATCCAGACAGAGCGCCTCCCGTGGCTATAGAGTTTGCATCTGGAGGATAGAGCGCCGCTCCCTGGAATAGTAGAGAGTGCAAGGACTGGCCAGTCACGGTTTGAATCGCAGTCATGTACTCCTACCTCTTCAAATACATCATTATCGGTGACACAGGTACACGGGACCGAGCTGAGGCTCATAGACATGGAGCTATGGGGAGGAAATGCCTTGGGACTGATGTGGTATATGCTGCTGTGATAGACTGTGTCATATGCTGTATATAGTATACTACATGTAATATATTATATGTGTGGATATATATAGGCGCCATGATATACATACATACATACATAATACTGTCAGTTACTGGCTACCTCATAACATTCTAACTGCCAGTTAACTCCTTATACTCTCGACACAACTACACATACAGTAATCAGCATAACATACAGTGATCAATATAACATCAGGTAATCAACATAAAATAACATTAAATAACTATAAAAAAGACTTAGCCCAGTCTCACAACCACATATTCCCAGGAGGCAGTCCTGATAGGAGTCTTTATGCAGGCAGGGCAATGGCCAGCCTCAAAATCCTAATCATTCTGGGTGGATCATATTAGTCCCAAGGACTGGTGGCCAGGGGGATCATGACAATAGGGATATAATATACTGTATATAATATACTATATGTGCAGGGATGTATTATAGTGTATGTACACAGGGATATAGGGACCTTGCGTGTTTGATCAGCGCCACCACCGTGTGCGCACAGTGATCGCGGCTCCAACAGCGTTATGTACGCGCTCGTCTTCAGTGCCATCTAGTGTCTGAAAATATTTAAAGCAACTGGTTTTGTTATACTTATGCAGAAAATGCTCAGATGAAACATAACAGCCTCAATATAATATGAAGCTGCTATTAGTATAGGGTTAGACTTAGGGTTAGAGTTAAATAGATATGTATGTTTTTATATACTAATAGCAGCTTCCTATTATATTGAGGCTGTTATGTTTCATCTGAGCATTTTCTGCATAAGTATAACAAAACCAGTTGCTTTAAATATTTTCAGACACTAGATGGCACTGAAGACACGCGCACGTACATAGCGCTGTTGGAGCCGCGATCGATGTGTGCACGCGGATAGTGGCGCTGATCTAACACGCAAGGTCCGGATATAGTATACTGTATATAATATACTATATTAATATATTATACTAGTAACTTGCCGTATACAATGACTGGAATAAAATTGTAAGGCTGGCAATGGTTTTGATCCTCTGACCACCTTCGGCGCTCATTGCGAGCCTCTCCCCCTGTGTATTTCAGCTTTTCTATTTTGCAATGCTCACGTTTGGCGCGCATCGCAATACCCACGAGGAGCACCTTTTGGCGCTCATCGCGTATCTTGCAATGAGGGACGCTAGTGCGTGGCCAACATTACATACAACTATTATAGTGATGTGCAGAGATACAGTGGATATAAAAAGTCTACACGCCCCTATTAAAATGTCAGGTTTCTGTTCTGTAAAAAAATGAGACAAAGATAAATCATTTCAAAACTTTTTCCACCTTTTAATGTGACCTATAAACTGTACAACTCAATTGAAAAACAAACTGAAATCTTTTAGGTAGAGGGAAGAAAAAATATAAAAATAAAATAATATGGTTGCATAAGTCTGCACACACTTAAACTAATACTTTATTGAAGCACCTTGTGATTTTATTACAGCACTTAGTCTTTTTGGGTATGAGTCTATCAGCATGGCACATTTTGACTTGGCAAGATTTGCCCACTCTTCTTTGCAAAAACACTCCAAATCTGTCAGATTGCGAGGGCCTCTCCTGTGCACAGCCCTCTTCAGATCACCCCACAGATTTTCAATCGGATTCAGGTCTGGGCTCTGGCTGGGCCATTCCAAAACTTTAATCTTCTTCTGGTGAAGCCATTCCTTTGTTGATTTGGATGTATGCTTTGGGTCGTCGTCATGCTGAAAGATGAAGTTCCTCTTCATGTTCATCTTTCTAGCAGAAGCCTGAAGGTTTTGTGCCAATATTGACTGGTATTTGGAACTGTTCATAATTCCCTCTATCTTAACTAAGGCCCCAGTTCCAGCTGAAAAAAAACAGCCCCAAAGCATGATGCTGCCACCACCATGCTTCACTGTGGGTATGGTGTTCTTTTGGTGATGTGCAGTGTTGTTTTTGCGCCAAACATATCTTTTGGAATTATGGCCAAAAAGTTCCACCTTGGTTTCATCAGACCATAACACCTTTTCCCACATGCTTTTGGGAGACTTCAGATGTGTTTTTGCAAAATGTAGCCTGGCTTGTATGTTTTTCTTCGTAAGAAAAGGCTTTCGTCTTGCCACTCTACCCCATAGCCCAGACATATGAAAAATACGGGAGATTGTTGTCACATGTACCACACAGCCAGTACTTGCCAGATATTCCTGCAGCTCCTTTAATATTGCTGTATGCCTCTTGGTAGCCCCCAGACCAGTTTTCTTCTCATCTTTTCATCAATTTTGGAGAGAGCTCCAGTTCTTGGTAATGTCACTGTTGTGCCATATTTTCTCCACTTGATGATGTCTTCACTGTGTTCCATGGTATATCTAATGCCTTGGAAATTCTTTTGTACCCTTCTCCTGACTGATACCTTTTAACAATGAGATACCTCTGATGCTTTGGGAGCTCTCTGTGGACCATGGCTTTTGCTGTGGGAGGCGACCAAGAAATTTTCAAGAAAGACCAACTAGAGCAGCTGAACTTTATTTGGGGTTAATCAGAGGCACTTTAAATGATGGCAGGTGTATGCTGACTACTATTTAACACGATTTGGAATGTGATTGCTTAATTCTGAACACAGCTACATCCCCAGTTAGAGGGTATGCAGACTTATGCAACCACATTAGTTTTCTTTTTTATTCTTCTTCCCTCCACCTAAAAGATTTCAGTTTGTTTTTCAATTGAGTTGTACAGTTTATAGGTCACATTTAAAGGTGGAAAAAGTTCTGAAATGATTTATCTTTGTCTAATTTTTTTACAGCTCAGAAATCTGACATTTTAACAGGGGTGTGTAGACTTTTTATATCCACTGTATATTATATTGTATGTACATATGGATATAATATACTATATGTAATATATTATACTGTGTGTGTGTATACATACACTGTACTGTATATACATATGAATATAATATACCCTACACATGGATATATCATACTGTATATACACAAGGATATAATATACTGGACATACACAGGGTTTTATTATACTAGCGAATTGCCCGTCAAAAAATGACGGCAATGAAATTGTAAGTGAGCTAATGCTGTTTGGTGTATAATAATGAAATATATAATACATTAATAAATGAATATACTTTACTTATTTTGAAGCATTGTGTTGAAGAGCTGGCAATCTGTTTTGATGTTGCTGCAGCATTAGTGGTGTGGAGCTGCTGTGTAAGCGTGCTGAATGTGTGCAGTGTAATAGTGTGCGTGCGCGAGACCAAACAGCGTAGTTGTGTACTTCCGCATTGGCGTAAAAGGGCGGGTAATCTGTGGTATGCATCTTAGCGTAATATCCGTAGGTGTTTTGTGGTGTTTTCCGTGTTTAGAGTGCTGTAGCCTCGTTTTCATTTTGTTCGGCGGCCATTTTTTCTCTTGCTTAGCGATTTTCTTAGTGTCTAAACTCTTTTATTTTTAGTTAAATGAAGGTGTAAGTTTTTTTTTTTAAGGTCCTGGATGGTTCGTCTTGCTGTAGGTAAGCTTTTTATGTGTGTGTTGTCTGTATTTATTGTTTTTTAAATGTTTTTATGTCGGCGTGTTGCGTCCGAGGTTTGCGAGGTTGTAATGTGTCGTAACGTGTCTCGTATGGTGTTTGCGTGTGTAGCCTCGTTTTCGTTTTGTTCAGCGGCCATTTTTTCTGTCGCTTATCAATTTTTTTAGTGTCTAAACTCTTTTATTTTTAGTTAAATGAAGGTGTAAGTTGCATTTTTGAGGTCCTGGATGCTCCCTCTTGCTGTAGGTAAGCTTTTTATGTATGTGCTGTGTGTATGTATTGTGTTTGGAATTTTGTAATGTTCGCGAGTTGCGTTCGAGTGTTGCGAGGTCGTAATGTGTGTTAACGTGTGTCGTATGTTGTTTGCGTTGCGAGTTAACACAGAGGGTTGTAATCTAATGTACATATAAACAGGAATGTAATATCCTAAATATATAACACGGGAATGTATGGATGCAATATACTCAACATAGTCATGATTATAATTTAATGTATATACACATGGATGTAACATACTGTGTAAACAGAGATAAAATATACTATATATACACAGGGATACAATATATTATATATATATATATATATATATATATATATATATATATATACACAACTGCAGGGCTTGACAAATCCTGGAAGCAATGGCTCCTAACTATATTTCTATATGTAATCCATAACCCTGCTGCTATAAAATATTTGTCTGGCTCCTAGTTTTCAGGTAAATTTGTCAACCCCTGTATAATGGGCTGTAATATACTGTATATCCACAGAGATCTAATATACTGTATATCCACAGGGATCTAATATACTGTATATCCCCAGGCATATCATATACTGTATATACACAAGGATATAATATACTGTATACACACAGGGATATCATATACTGTATATCCACAGGGATGTCATATACTGTATATCCACAGGGATATAATATACTGTATATCCACAGGGATATAATATACTGTATATCCACAGGGATATAATATACTGTATATCCACAGGGATATAATATACTGTATATCCACAGGGATATAATATACTGTATATCCACAGGGATATAATATACTGTATATCCACAGGGATATAATATACTGTATATCCACAGGGATGTCATATACTGTATATCCACAGGGATATAATATACTGTATATCCACAGGGATATAATATACTGTATATCCACAGGGATATAATATACTGTATATCCACAGGGATATAATATACTGTATATCCACAGGGATATAATATACTGTATATCCACAGGGATATAATATACTGTATATCCACAGGGATATAATATACTGTATATACACAGGGATATAATATACTGTATATCCACAGGGATATAATATACTGTATATCCACAGGGATATAATATACTGTATATCCACAGGGATATCATATACTGTATATAGACAAGGATATAATATACTGTATATCCACAGGGATATCATAT